>JAYJMB010065922.1:23727-70683 GCA_036873735.1 Pouteria campechiana
ATTATTATTATTATTATTATTATTATTATTATTTGGGGGATAATAAAATATGGAGTATGAAATCAAGGCCGGGATGGATCAATGATTTACTTAGACATGGGGTCAAAATACAATATGCGGGCTAGGAATTATTATGGTCTGCAGGAGCAGGCAGTCCTCTCTCTCTCTCTCTCTCTCTCTCTCTCTCTCTCTCTCTCTCTCTCTCTCTTGGAATATCGATTCAATGGACCACCAAATAATAAGCATCCAATGTACTCTTCCTCCCAATTTATTATCAAATATAGTAAAGTATGGCCCACTGCAGGAAAGGTCTGCGTACACCCACGTGTGGCAGACTCTGTCTCAATGTCATTATAGCAGAAGTGGCATTAAAAGACCAGATCTCAACCGTCCTTCTATATGTCTAATCCTAGATCTGACACCTTAAAAATTCAGTCTTTGGATGATCCAAAAGACTCACGCATAAGTACCAGCAAGTATACGGATATTTTCGTTTGTGGGTGTTTCTCATTTTTGGCGAGATCAAAGATCAACGGTCCAGATTCTGAGATATGCTTGTAAGGATCTGAAACCAATAAATAAACAGGGCCTGACGTTTTTCATCTGGCAGAGGACGTAAGACTTGTAACGAAGTCTGATTACTTAAAAAATCTTCTTAAGTAAAGAAAGAGGTTGACTCGATTCAGGTTAAAAGCTCAAAATGTCAAAACAAACTATCTGTTCTTCATTATTCTCACGTTTTGTTTTCTTGTGTCTAACCGTCTCTAAATGTTTTTTCTAGTGTCGAAGTTCAAACTTGGGCTGCTGAAAATGAAAACAAAAAAGGGGGAAAATAATGATAAAAAATGAATTAAAATTTCTGATTATTGCTTTACCAAAACATTTCCTTACCATTGCTTTTGGTAGAGCTTAAGCTTATTATCCGTTTTGTCTACCGAGCCTTATGATTTTATCTTTAAAAGGCACTTAAACATAGACAATATTTCATATGCATTGCATTAGGCATAACGGTCAATCTGTAATTGTGAGATTTTTCCTTCTCTCAAAGTCTATCCAGCCTGTAAACTACTTAGAAATAATGTCTGGGAGATTTTCTTGCAGATGCAATCCACCACTGGGCCCACAATATCAACCCTCTATTTGCTAAAACATGTGCTTGTTTAGCACTTAGTCAGAGCATCATCCCACTATCCATAAATGCTTCCGTCTCCATAGCATTCACACAATTCTGGTTTTTAGTAAATCTGATTTTTCATCAAGATATGGGAAGGGCAGAGAATATCTATAAAATCCAAAAACCACACCCAATACAGCAAAAACTTCAACCCAAAGCAATCCACCACGCCAGTATATGAAACAAATAAAATACGTACTCTTGCCTTGTATTGGTTTTTGGGTTTAATGCGGTTAACCACTTGAATGATCACTGAGATAGTTACGTTACACATCTTCAGAGGATTCTTTTTACATTAATAGCTTTATATAAAGCATGATGAAATCCTTCTCTATTTACCGGAGAAAGAACAGAATACTAATTCCCTATGGTCCTTTTTAATGCAGTGGTGCCAATGCAAGAATATGTATTTTTGATTAACTGTCTTGTGGAGTGGTAATCCAATCCTAATAAAGCAAGAATAACCATATGGCGTTTTTGGGGCTTTAAATTACCATTAGAACTAGAACCATGCTTAATTTGATGTAAAAGAGATAGAAAAAAAAGGACGAACAAGCCAAAATGCCTAAAAGCATGTGTAAAAGAAGAAATGATGATATTAGCCCCAGTACAGTGCGATGTTAGCCAATAAAAATGACCTTTTTTAGAGGAAATTCAGGTAATTATGGAGTAGAAAAAGTTGGATTGTTATGAATAAATAAATGCCACGCCAAATTAGAAAACAAAAGGTGCATTTACACCTCTTTTACATTTCTTAGGCTTTCATACCCCCTTTAAGCTAAAACAAACACGCCCCTACATTTATTTCGAGATTGGACATAAAACAAACTTCAATGAAATCTAAGGTCTGCATGTGGAAACTAAACAAGCCAATAGTTCTGATAAGTGATAATTCCTTTTGATAAAACAATTTTTTTGCAATTCAATGCCCCTATGCATCTAAACACACTTACAATCATTAAAACTAGCTAGCAGTTGCTTTCTACCCCAGAATGTAATGCTTTGAGATTACGTATACGAAACATGCAGGTTTTTGACACATCATGCTGTGCACAACTAAAAAGACTTTAGTAACAAGCATCTATTTGTGGGAAATGAGAGGTTGATTTGACACAGTTTTCAAGATTTTGCTTGGATCCTTTTGAATCTCTTAGCCTTGAATGGAGAACATTTAATGACAATTAGCTTAGCTTACCGTGAAGGATTAGTTTTCCCTTCATCTTTGCTTGAGGTAGCTTTCATTAAACAGGCATCAGTGAGGCAAAGGGAAGAAACAAAGCACAAAAAGCGTGCCGACCATTGATTACCTTGCTAAGTATGTAAGATTTACACGAAGAGAAATCTTAGTTTGATCGTGTTATATGCCCAATTATCGATGCTGTGAGAACCAATGAAAGTGTGCCACTTAGACATGATTGTATTTTCAGGAAAGTCACTGAAGAAGGAAAATGAAGCAGAAGAATTTCGATTCCGATAGAAGGGGTGTGCAAAATCAGCATGCTTGAGTAAAAGGAGGACTATTCATTTCGAAAGCATTGAGATTGTAAAGAGTTTTCTAGGAGTTCTAGCACTGTGATATGGTGCAAAATTAGCACTTGAAATAGTAGTTGAACAATTTACTCAGCCAGCTGCATCGTTGCTTTGGGGATGCTCTAGTCTTCAAAATAAAAAACCAATTTAAAGAATGTGCTTGTTGTGTGTCAATCATTTAAGTCGAAAGCCATCAAATGAATGTTTAATTCAGGTCCAAACTCTAAAATCCCAATATGGAAGATCTATTAATCTCGCTTCTTATCCAATGAGAGTACACAGAGGAAACAACCCAATAAAATAGTGGGTTGACTCATCTACGACTTGATGGATATTTTTTGTGCAAGGATCATAGACTGCTTCGACGAAACTACGCTTTAATGAAATAGGGTTTTGTCTTAGCCACATCCACTTGCCATATGTCCGCACCCCATGTTTGTAGAATCTGTAACACGTCCATTTGATAAGGAGAGACGAAATAAGTCCATCGTGATACCCCCTCCACCCCCCTGTTTGGCAAGGATTTGGCGTATTAATTAGTTGAATAAAGAGGTCGGTCGGTTTGAAAGTTTGTATCAATCTCTCTACTCCTTTCAGCAAATTGTAATTGGGAGAATGGAATTTGATATTGGAATGTTGGTCGGCCTTGATTTGACTAGCTGAAAAAGAAAGAAGAGAGATTGCAGAGATCAGCACACCAGTTTAATTTCAGCCGTTCAGCAGACTGGAATAAAAAAGGTTGGTAAACGAATCATGGAACTTTCATGCAAAGGAACTTGTTATTGAAATAGCCACTTGAGATGTATATCAACGATGCTTTGTTGGGAAAAATGGCCTCTGCATTAAAAAATTATATTTTGCTTAGTGTAATAGAAAATTAATTTACAGGTCCTGAGAAGCCTTTCTTTGTTAAATATATTATGATGTCAAGTAATCAGTCCAATATAACTCACCAGAAACAAACCTTCAGGTGAATAATATTTACTAAACGCAATTAGGATTGGAAGCTTATCCGTTTCACAAAATTCCAAAGATTGCATGTGAGATCTCGCATTGGTCAGGTGAAAGGGGGAGTTCTGGCTTAAGCAGGGGGGCTCATGGTAATTGGTTGAAGCACCTTTTGTGAGACAAAATCATACAAATGGGTTTTGGGGTGGGTCCTAGCTTGAGGGCTGAGATGTGACCAAAAGCAGATAATACCTCAATAAAATCTTAAGTTGTTACATTGTAATGAGTTGAAAGAGAGAGAGAGAGAGAGAGAGAGAGAGAGAGATTTTGTATAGCCGCAGTTTAAAATCCACTCTGATAAATATTTAGTATTATATATTTAATAAAAATATTAAAAATTATTTTAATCAAAATCTTGTATAAGCCACATAGTTTAAAACGATATAAAACATATGTCAAATTTGAAATTCACTTGGATTTATTCACCCACACTTTAGAATGTCTGAATGTTTAATTAAAAGTATGTTTTCCCTTTTAAATGATTGAATAATTTTAATCGGTTAATATTTATTCTCAAATTGATTTTAATTTTGAAATCAATGTGAGCCTTTGATTAAAATAATCATTGACGTTTTAGTTAAATAGATGATGACAAACATTAATAGTTGAATGAATGTAGCAACTTATTTCAGTAATACATGGGCTATATATACAAGTGATCACATAGAAACATTTTTTACCAGAGTTGTGACGAAAATACTTCATTTTATGCTTTAAATAATAGATTTACAAAATCTAATTCATTAATCACGTATATCATTGTTTGTTTATCAACGTTATAAAAAATTGTGTTATTTGAAAGCCTAAGTGAATCACGGTCACTTAAAAATTTAATGGCTTCATATTAATTCTGAAATGAGATAAATTTTGTGATCCAACCATATATATATATCTGAGATTTTTTATAAATATAATCTTTATCATATTGGCTAAAGGTAGATGGTATCTTTATGA
Organism: Pouteria campechiana; assembly: GCA_036873735.1. NCBI lineage: Eukaryota > Viridiplantae > Streptophyta > Magnoliopsida > Ericales > Sapotaceae > Pouteria > Pouteria campechiana. Next base: position 28,394 of record JAYJMB010065922.1, read on the forward strand.
TATTTTAATTATAGCCAATAGCTCCATCATAACATTGTGTAGAAAATAAATGTTCTCCTTCGTAGATGTGCAGGAAAGATTATTTCTTGAAGTTTTGTTCCTCTGGAAATATAAATTCCATAAATAAATAGTGATGATTGTAAAACCGCCAATTAGCTAATGCATATCTCTGAGCAAGAATCAGCACAATCATATAACGCAAAATTGTCAGTCACTGATGTGTGGAAGAGACCTACGTGTGCATGTGTTTTAACTATATAAATATGTGATCATTTCAACTGCAAATCTGAGTACAACAAAACCCACTTCTAAGCGAGAGTCTCAAGGAATGAATTACCATTCCGTGTTGTAAATAAAACCATTGTCTATCATCAACTCCTGAGCTTTTAGAGCCAAGATTTGTAGCAATATTAGTAAGATGAAAAACGGATGAAAAGCAACAACTATTAATTAATGAAAAAAGGACTGAAGAGAAGCAAAGCCAAAGTGGGAATTCGAGCTCAAGACAAGCTTGCTGGAGCTTTATTTGGTTGGCAGTTTGACAAATCTGGTCTGTGGATGAGCATTATTCAAATATTTAAGCTTGAGCTTGGTTGGTAACCTTTATAAAGCAGAAGCATTTTTATTTCATGTTTATTGCACTGTAACATATACGAAAATATCACACGAACATACAAGCACAAGTCCACTTGAGCAACTGAGCAGACACATACTTAGCCAAGGTAAGTGAAGCGAGCTAAAAATCATACTTGGCAAACAAGCATAGATATGGAATTCAAGCTACTTGCCAGCTTAGATATTGAGCCCATGCATTAGCATAAGCCAGCTTAAAAGCTATCCTAGCTTGTTTGCTGGTCTTCACTTTCTTCTACTCGAAATTGAAACGAGCGAATGATTTCCATGCCAACTGCTCTGTCAATTAGAAACTTGGAAAGTAGCAAGACTTCAAGTTGAGTAGTGAATTTCTCACAGTCAAATGCAGTAAAAGTAAAACAAAGACAAGATCATTCGCATGCATAGAAACAAACGCAGTTTTGTCAGAAATTCTAAAGCTTTTGAATGGCAAAAAATAAAGTTCATAAATCCAGTGTGCCGTCTCCAGTTTCATTTGAGCTGGGCTATGCCACACAGCATATATACCAAACCAAGAACACTTCTGGAACCAATAAGTAATGCATGAACCTCTAGATAGAGACGAGGACCATAATTCTGCATGTTTCAGATCAAATGTGTTACCTTTGTCCACCCGCCCTTTGATCACACTCTCTTCCACTGGAAATTTAAAAAGAAAAAAAATCCATGATGTTTTACTGTCTGTCAAGGATATGGTAACCAGATGAAAGTTAAAAAGCATATTGATCTTTGAGTAATTAACAGAAAATACAGAATCCTGTGACATTCAATACCTTGACTAAACTACAAAATTACAACAACTAAACAAAGTCCTAATGTTAAATGCTTCAACACTTAAGTGCCAAGAGGTTAAAACAGTAAGAACTCAGTTTTCAGCTGGTCGAATTGACATCCACATCCTTACAGCAATTATGGCTCACAGTAACATTAAACTCATGTCAAAAACAAAAATTAATGGCAGGGGCTTGTGACTTCTTTCTCTTTACGAATATTTTCTCATACCATCAGTTTATTACATTATCTTCTACATGAAATTTAAATTAAAGAAAAAAAGAAAAGCAAAAACTTGTGATTTCATTTATTTCTTTAGAAGAGACAAACATGCACCAAATGACTTGATAAATCACATAAATAAACCTTGTATTATGACAGGATCTCTATCATGATGCACCATAGATCATTAGACATCCATTGTTCAAATACAACATCATCATTTTTCTATGCAAATATGCAACTTCAAGAATTTCTATTGCAAATTTAAGTCAAAATCTGTTTCCCCCTTGAAAGCTAAGGGCCTGTTTGGTAATGAGAAAAAAGGGAGGAATTGTTCTGTAAGGATGGGAGATAATGACTGAAAATAAAAGAAATAAAAATAAAATATATCGAGGAAAACAGGAGGAAAAGGAATTGATCTGATAGGATAGGAGAAAATGGAGATAAAAATAAAACATATAAAACTTTTGAAGGGAAAAATAGCAGATGATAATTGGAAGCTTCCCTAATGATGATGAAAAATAAGGTTATTAAGTGAACATATGTAAATGTCACATCAATTAAAAATGGAGTGAAAATGGAGGAAAAGGGATTCCTCCCCTTTCCTCATTACATAACATCAATAGGAAAAGAAAGGTAAAAATGACAATCCCGAAAAAGAAAAGAAGAAGAAGAGGGACCTCAGAAGGCTAATCACCATTCCTTTTTTCAAAAAGGGAAGAGAAAAATGAGATGAACCAAAAAGTGACAGAGATGGGAACCCAGCCAAAGGGTAATACTTGTATAAGTTAATTTTGGGTTCGCTTTTAGGGACTGGGTTTTACCAAATATGGGAACTGCCATGATTGCTTGAGAAATGTCCCACGACACACCTCCTGCCTACAATCAAACCTCCTTTGACCAAAGCTTGGTGGACTCACTGGTGTACTTGCTAATAGGCAGAGTTAGTTTTCATAGAAAAATTGATGGACAGTAGAACACATCAATCAGCTTGCATAATCCCTTCTGCAATCCCGATCCAGTAGTTAACTGAACAACAGTGTTTGTACCATTTCCTTTCACAAAATGGCAAGAACATCTCGCCTAGTCCAATTAGTGTTCCAAGATTAATAAGAAGCATCCACAATCTCCAAAGTGCCAGCAAGCCATCATTATATTCTCAATCCAAAAACATTTACTTGACATGAAGATTTTATCAATGAAATAAATACAAAAGTTCATGAGAAGCACCCAAGCTACAAAGTAATAATATTAAACTTACATTTCAACAAATCCATCTAGAAGATATCCATGTAAATTTAAGCACATTCTGAACAAAATCCATGTTCAAGAATCCTGAAATACACACTGAAATGCAATACAATCATGAAGAACAAAGTACACCCAATGCCAACCAATATATTCCATAATTTTTTCACTCCCACTGAAAACAAACTGACAAAGTAGTGCATTGAACATTCATGATCATTCATTCTAATAACTAAAGAAAAGGATTCAAATATAAAATTTCACATTGATAAACTCCCTTTCTGGCCAACTCAGCACACAACCTATTAGGGAATAGAGAGAAGTAAAAACAACATCAAAATTCCAATGTGGGCATTCTCAGTTTGAACCCATCACCACCAATTACAACGTCAGAATCCATTGAAACAACTAAAATGGCCTTACCTTCGCGAACCAACACTTAAATTTCTCCTAAGAACCCGACCATTGACCTCACTAGCCCCTCCAATCAGCTCCAGCAGTCCAAGATTCCCTCCACCGCTTTCTTTCTCTCCCTCCTCTTCCTCGTCCTTCCTAGCACCCTTCTCCCGGGCGTCCGTCTTCAGCACCCGCCTTTCGAAATAATTCCCATATATATATTCAGGCGTGTATCCGTTTTCCTCATCAAAGAGCATAATGTGGCCGTGCCACTCCCAAACCCGATAATCGGATTCCTTCTCTTCATGAAAACCAACGCATATGTGGTGATCGCCGACTGTGACGGCCTGGCCTGAATTGGGCTTCAAGGAATCGGTGTCGCCTGTAAGGATGAGGCGGACGATGGCCTTCTCGAGCTTGGATTCCTCTTTGGCGAGATTTGTTTTCTCGGAATCGTCGTCTTCTTCGTCGGAAGAAGGAGAGGTGGGGCGGTCGACAAGGAAGTCGGAGAGGGATTGGGAGAGGAAGGAGTTTGTGTGAAGGTATGGAGGGCGGAGTTGGAGCCTTCCCATGAGGCTTTGGAGCATGAGATTGTCAAAGGAAGAGGAACTGCTGTTGTAAGAGCTCATCTTTCTTGGGGTTTACAGAGGCTTTGGGGAGAGGAAAGGATTGCTACCACGATCAATCGTCTGATTTTATAGGCGTGGTTTTTAAGCGAGGTAGATTTTTATGGGGAGTGTTTTGGGATTTTGATCGGCTTTTTTGTAAAATGATACGCCCTTGTGTTCTGTATTTGCATTTTAACTTAGTTACATGCTGATTTTGTAACTTAATCCAGCCAAGCTTTGAAACTCCGCAACTTAAACCATTATGCGATTAGTTTATATATATATATATATATATATATATAATGTCATGATAAAAGACATCACTCAAGTGTGGAAATATAGTCGAGTGAGAGGAAAAAGAAAGTTTAGTTAGCATTCTAAGAATATACTCTTTCAAATTAAACTTCAAAATTTGAAAATACTATTAGCATTTTGGTTCTTTTTAAAATATTAAAATTAATATTTTACCATGTTTTGAATATTACTTGATGTCATTCTTGCATTGGTTTGAATAGCACTATTTTAAAACTTAGTTCGATTAAATTACAAAAATAATACATAATTAGGTTAAAATATAAATATAAAAATTGAGGTTTATTTTATTAGAAAATTGAAATTTTAAGAAAAGGAAAAGCAAGATATGGGTGGTTGCTTGGGATGTGTTTTGTTGGGGTGAAAGAGTAAAACTTTTTTTTTACTGTAAACCCAATTTTTATATCCTTCAACATTTACATTTGAATATTTTTTTTTGTTTTTATGTTTTTTTTTGTCATGTCCTCCTATCACTTTATTTTATCGTTTTACTATGATTTTTCATTTTTTTCTCTTTTACCTTAATTTTGAATTTCTTTACATCATATCATTATCTTGTGAATATCCCGAACAATTTGTGGGATCATGATTAAGTAAGATGTTATCTGAATATCGGTGTAGGATTAAAGAAAAGGAGAGGTATATATATATATATGTGTGTGTGTGTGTAAAATAGAAAAATGGACAATGGTGATTTAAACTATGAAAAATGATAATGAGAAAATAAGGTTAATGCTCTCGATAAAAATAGATAAATGTCACGTCAACCTAAGATTGACCTATGCAGAGTAGATAAATGTTCTATTAATTAAAAGATATTAAGAAAAGGAAGAAATCAAATGAATTCTTGCTTAAATTAATAATCACAAATAGTGAGATCTAATAAAATTTTGTTTTAATTGTTTATTCACGTCAAATGAATACTATGGTATGTGCTTTGGGCTATGCAACAAGGAAATTTTTTTAAATAAATGGTCATTCACTCTTAAATAATATAAATTTCATAATTCACCCATGGCTTATCTATGGATGATTTGTAGATTCACAAATATCTGATCAAAACATCATAATAGACCCAACCATGCAAAGCAAGGCCTAAATGACAACGATTTTGGTGATAAAGAGAATGAAATATTCGAGGGAAGTGTTGAGGATTAATATCCAAATAATTAAACCCTGAAGTTCTTTCATTAGACAGAAGAAACCAAATCGATCACCCAACTATTCTTGTGGGCCCGCCTCACTCAAGAAAAAGATCCAATACAAAGGATAAAGAACTAGTAAATTGAAACCACCTGATTTCCTAAATGCAAGCAAAAGTTGTCTACATGCTTCTTGGAATTATCATGGAAAGTTGGAAAAAGAATATCTTTTCATTTCTCGCATATCAATGCTTATAAATTCTGTTCTAATGGGCTTGTTCAAATAAAGACACCCCCACTTCTTAGTCTATCTTAGATCCCAAAACCCTCGCTGCATTTCTCCAACTCTCTCTGCGGTATGATTTCCATCTTCAACTAACGCCACCTCTGCCGATTTCTTCTCCTTGGATTTTTGTCTAAAACCCTCCGTTTGGAAATACCCAGCTGCTGTCTCTTGAAATTTTCTCTTCAAAATCTCTTCTAGCCGGTGTAGGATTCTGTTTCTTCTCCTTGCGAAAAGTTGTAAGTTTTTGGGTATACCCATCACCCTCCTGAATTCTCCCCGTTTTGGGCCATACCAGCAGCAAATGATGGAAATGTGGATGCCCATCATGGATTTAATGGAAATATATTTTGGCTCATTTCCTTATGGATCGCTCTCTGCTTCTTGGATTTGCATGGCATTTTGGGCCTAATGAGTAATGCATGATTATGCAGCTAATGGATGGGTTGGATGTATGCATGCGCATGCATCTAATGGATGGGTTACATGCATGCATGTTATGGATAGGTTGAATGTTGTGCTTACACAATGTCAAGCCCGCAACAGCCTGCTGTGCCATTTATTGGTGTCACTGAGACTAGCAAAGCCCATTTCTTATGTGATTTTGTGGTTGTTAGTGGAACTTGCATTCAACAGTGAGCATTTCTCTTGAATTTAACCAGGCATTGCCCTTATGAAGCAGTTCCAATCTTGTCCTTCATGTCATCTTCTAGATCAACTGTTTAACAAGATTTTCTGCATCTCATACATGGGGTGGTTCATATTCTTCTTCTCGTTCTGCAACTTGCTTCATTTGCTCCTTTAATCCACTTAATTTTCTGTTTGTCATGGGGATTGTTTTATTTCGTTCTAGTCTGGACTCCGGACTATGCTGAATTTGTCCAAGAATATGTTCATTGTCTCAATCGATGCTTTCTGTACCTGAAAGTTGATCCCCAATGAGAGCTTTGCCAGGTAGTTGCCCCTGTTTGGATGGTTGGAAAATGTGGCAAGGAAGTTTTCCTCCTTCCTCTTTATTTGCTAAGGCATTTACCCCCTGGTTAAACCTTTTTTTTCCACAGTTAACCTTATAATTTTCATCAACCCTGTATTTCTTGTCTTTATTTACTACCCTACTAATGTTGTTTTCAATCCTGTTGATGTTGCCTTCTCGTAAGACACTTTTCTCTCACCTTTTCTACCTATACAAACGGGAAAAACTAGACCAATGCTTATTTCCATTGAGTTACCTACCCAAAAATTACGTTGTAGTTTGTTTTTATTAAAAATAATAATAATAACTGTTCACAATGAACTTGTTATCTTTCAATCAGAATGATCTAATTCACAGAAGGGATTGACTCCATAATCTTTTTCTAGGTAGATCCAAACATCAATAAATCAGGAGCCCCAATCTATCCTGATTTGGTCGAGTTAAGATCAAAGCATCAAATTAGGTACTTTTGCAAAATTGGTCGATTTGCACCAAATTGACATGATTTAACACATGAAAGTGGCTCCAGGAATATTTATTTGGGTAGATTTAGGCACCCAAATAATCATGTGGCTTAATCTACTCGATTTAGTTTATTTGAGATTGCTCATCAATTTGAGAAGTTTTGTGAAATCAGCTGATCCACCCCAAATGGGCTTGATCAAATGCATTAGATTGTCTCCAAGGTACATGTTAGTGTAGATCTTCACATTCAAACAAATTAGGGACCCAACTAATTACAATTTGATCAATTTAAGATTGTGCTATTAATTCAGTCAATTTAAATATGAATTGTTTTTTGACTTTGTAGTTTGATGATATTATATTCTAAAATATGAATTTTGTGATTATAATTTCAGGTTAAATATGTCAAATAAGGACAATGGTGGCAAAAGGGCAAGGGACATTTTTTGGCTTGGACCTCAATTCCTGGAAATCCTTTTGGGACCAAATGTCTGTATTGTGGTCAATAGATGAAGAGCGGTGGTGTGACATGTGTGAAAGAACATTTGGCATGGGCCATGGGGCTATAAGAATGTCAAGAATCACCCCAAAGTGCCCTCATATGTGAGATCTGCAATATGAAGGAATTGTTAAGAAAAGGTGCCAGCAGGCCCAGCACACAACAATCTCGAGTACAGTGTGATTGGGAGATTGCTCAGGAGTTAACAGAGGCAGCAGGAATATATGACCTAGAGGAGGATATAGGGGAGTATAGGTCATATAGGAGAGCAGCAAAGGACTCTAGAGTGAAGTACTGTGTGCCAAATCAGATGAGGCACATGGAGAGGACTAGACCCATAGTTCATGGTTTGAGGAGGGAGGCTGGTGGGGGCAGTGTGGTTAGTGCTAGTGCAAGACCTGATTTGGGTTGTCAGATGGATGGACATGATGGTGCATGGAACTTACAGCAGGCTACTGCAAAGTTCTTCCTACACAATGCCATCCCTCCTAGTGCAGCAGATTCCACAGCTTTCAAGAACATGATCAGAGTTGTAGGCCAGCTGGGTGAGGGTGTAAAAAACTTCCAACTCCAAAGGAGATAATGGGTAAGTATCTAGACAAGGAGGTAGAGGAGATGCAGGAGTGGAATAATGGGCAAAAGCATACTTGGAACACATTTGGAGTAACACTAATATATAATGGGTGGACAGGACCTACAAAGCTGTCTATTATCAACTTTTTTGCGTATTGCAGGGGTGTGACTGCCTTCTTCTTATCTATTGATGCTGATGATAAGATTAATGACTCTGACCACTTACAAGATGAGATAAGGGGTGCCATGGCTGCTGTGGGTCTGCATAATGTTGTGCAAATAGTGAAAGATAATAGAAGTGCTTTTAAGAAAGCAGGGAGGGAGTTGGAGGCAATGCTGCCCACATATTGGACTCCATGTTCTTGCATCAACCTCATGCTAGAGGATATTGGGCATAAGCTGATGGTGAGTGCAGTGATATTTGATGCACAGTTGGTGACAAAGTTTCTGTATAACCATGCTTGGGTGCTTAACATGTTTCACAGTGTTTCAGGATACAAGGGTGAGATCGTAAAGCCAGGCAAGACACACTTCGCTACCAACTATGTTGCTTTGGAGAACTTACACAAGGCCCATGAGGCACTTAGTACTTTCTTCAACTCTGATGTGTGGCATATGGGTCGAAATATAATAATTCAATACTGGGGATGAGAGTGCACAGCATTGTGATGACAACCTTCTTCTGGAATCAAGTGAGGACAGTTATTGGAATTTTGGAGCCAATTTATATGGTATTGAGGATGGTCAACAAGGAGGCATACCCATCTGTGGGTTTCATATATGAGTCTATTAAATCCATGAAGCAGGCTGTCCAGGACAAGAATCCCAATATCTACCAGTGGGTTCATCATATCATTGACACATTGTGAGGGGATATTGAATCATTTTCTGCTCGCCACTAGTAAGATTTATTTTTCTTCATTTTTTCTATGTAAGTTTGTCAGTATAAGCATCTTCATACTATGACTATTTAAGTGTGCATTGTTTAGCTTATTTTTTGAACCCCAAGTATCACTATGATCGAAACCTAGGGAATGATGGAGTTTTAATTAGGGCAGTCATAGATGTGGATGAGAAGTTATTCCCTAGTCATCCAGGTGCTGAAAATTTTGGTAATGAGGTATGTAATTAAGCTGAGAATTGCTATGAGATCATATGTGAGCTTAAATCCCTGATAAACTAATCCCTTTGTCATGAATATCAAATAGATAATTATGTTTTGAGATGAAAGGGGCTTGTTTGGGAGGCTGACTGCTTGCAGTCACACAAATCAATGATGCCTTGTAAGTAATGCATTGTGAAGTATACCAAAGCATGGTGATTTAATGTTATATCATGTTTCCAATGGCATGTAATTAAATCTCTGTATTGATTACAGGTCAATGGTGGAGTTTGTATGGCATTGACACCCTGACACTTAGGCAGTTGGCTGTAAGGGTCCTTGCACAATCAGTGTCTTCGATTATGTTTGAACAGAATTGGAGCATGTGTGCATTGATCCATACTAATAGAAGAAATGGATTAGAATATACTAAGTTGATGGACATAGTATTCTGCCAACATAATATGAAGCTGAGGGAAAGACTAATATGGAACGTGAATGATGAACCTGAGGTTCCATTGGACTTAACGATAGGCCGCAATACAAATTTGGATGATGATGATGATAAGGAAGACCCACTTTATGAGTGGATTGGGTGGGATTGTTCCATAGATTCAGATAACTCAGATGGAGGACTGGCTTCATCAGTTATGGAAGGGGTTGCTATTATGAGCATAAACATTGAGAGGCAGATGCATAGAGAGAGGACTCTTGAGGAGGTATTTGATCCACATACCAAATCGGATCAGCCGTGTCATACAGTGGACAGGTCAGCTCTTCGTTATCCCACAGTAAGAGTGTCAATGAGGATGGAGTAGATGGTAGTGAGGACAATGATTGTGGGGATGGCCAAAATAAGTTGGCTAATTATAAAGTCATTGCCAAAAGTATTAAGGTCAGCTCTTTGTTATGCCACAGCAAGTGTTAGTGAGGATAGAGGAGATGGTAGCAAGGACGATGAATTGTGGGGACAGCCAAAATGTGACTGGCTAATTATAATGTCATTGCCAAAAAGGATAAGGTCAGCTCTTTGTTATCCCAAGTAACAGTCTATAAGAAAGTAGTGGGGTGGAAAGTAGAAGGCTGATAAAGACTCCTTGACAAAACGCATTTTGTGCATTATTCTTAGTTTTAGCTGCTAGGAGTTAGTCATAGATATAGCCAGACTGGTGAATCATTGTTATATTCTCAGGGTCTGATACATAGCTGGTACATATATTGAGCACCCCACATGTGCTTGTGTTTGTGATATATGATTATGCATTTGGCTTCTTGCTTTTCAACTGGTTGTTTGATGAGATACATTTATGTGGCTATACCTAACATCGTTCCTGCTTTATGTTACATATACTGCTTTCCTTTTCACAGCAATACAACACCCATGCATGTCCCCACTAAAATGTTCTCATTTAGCTTGATCCTTTCCAGTTTAAATGTACATTTATATTTACCATATTCTATCCTAAGTCTTATTAAGAGAAACTCCATAATTTTCAGAGTTTTCCAATCTAATTTGGTGATACAGTAACACTCAAGATACATATCCTCAACATTGATGAATTATTTCTAACTGGGTCTCTGGCCATAGGTAATATATCTGACTAGCGATTTTGCAAACATTGATTATAATTTTGGCACCTATCAAAGATGACTTGGGAGTTTTGGGGGATAATTTTGTGTTTCCTTAGAGGAACTTGTAATCTTTGGTTGCATTTGTGGCTTTGTGCTTATGGTTCCCATATGATTTTTGTATTCTGGAGTGTTCTTCTTCTTGTCCTTCAGTGAAAAGCAGTTTACTTCTAATTCGCCCTTATTTTCTTTTCTGCTCTATCAATTAAATTTGCTGAAGCGGTTGTCTGAGGATTTAAGGAAGTAGCATTAGAGACTTCCAAGCAGGCTTTCTAAGCAAGTAGCGGAACTTTTGGCCTTTTAGCATTTCAGTGCCATTTGAAACTACGTAGGATTTTTAAATTTAATCTTTTTCGTTCTTTGTTGATTATTATGCTTGGGGTTCATTTGCTGATTCGTTCTTGTTTTTTTCTCGTTTATTAATCAATTTGATGCTGTTAAATAGGAAAGAGGTTGGCAGCGGAAATAACAAGACAACGCTTCTTTAATCTTCCAAGCAATGATGGTGGATATTTCGGGAAGAATGCAGTCCAAAAGTATAATTAGTGGAAATTACAGCAATTTGGGGATGCATCTGTAGGTTGCCAGTTGCCAGAAGTCAAAAGGCTAGCTTTGATACTTTAAAAAATTAGTTGGAATTGTTGGGGTTTCTCATAAATTAGAGCAATTCAAAAGGTATACGAATGTCCTAGCCACAGTACCCTAGGGCTCTATTTTAAAGAAGATTGAGATATTTTGTTGGTAAGCAGGTAAACATGTTTTCAAAATGGGTGTAATTGGAAAATAACCTATCAGAACTGAATTACCGATGCACTTCTGTTTGGCGAAAATGAAAGAGATACTTGGCTGCATAAATCTTTTATTATTTTAGTTGTTTTGAAGAAGTATCAAGGAAGACCACGACCTTGTGGCTTGTGAGGAGTTGCATACATTTGTACATTTATGGTACTTTAAATGAAGCTAATATTTGTTGGAGCAAGCAAATTGAAGAAGGTTCATCTATAGGATGCAGAATAAACACCACACCAGGAGAAACATGGAAACATCATTTTCTCACTGTTCAGTCTATCCAATTAACCAGGCGCTAAGGGAGGACATTCAGGAATTACTGGTGTTGCCACAACATTATCACTATCTTCACCCTCTGACAAAGAGGCCATGAGGGTCTGAGGACTAGCCCAAACGGGAAGATCTATGAGAGACTGCTTAAAGCTATCTTCTTGTGCTTTGCACGAGGATTCAGCCACATCACAGAGGTTTAACAGGTCTTGAAGAATCGCTTCTTGGGCTTCAGCCTGCAGGAAGAAATACAAAATAACCGGATGAATACTAATTCTATTAAACATGAGCCAAGCTTGTTACCAAGTCTTATTCTTCTCACAGCAAAATTTTACCGCAAACATAGGCTTGCAGACACATGTTTTCTCTGATAAATCACTCAGGCATCCCTAGAGACAGTGGCCTTGCAAACTACCAAAACAAATGCATTCAACAGCATGACAAACAAAAGGCCAGGCTGAATTTCCTTCAAAGAGTGGTTCACAAAAGAAACCCTAGATCCAAGGCCAACTAACGGTCACGATATAATAACCCAAGCCAGGACACTAGAATTTAGAAAAGATCCTAATACAACTATGGCATGTCCAAACATGCATAATATATCATAAAAAGTAGCATAGAAACCGCTAATAGCTTGATTGGGATTGGGTCAGACTCATAGCCCAAGCCAACCATCAGATTTACCAGGCTACAAACCCCATAGCTTTCAAACTCACCACAAAGCAATCCAATACATTCAAAATTTATGACCTAAATCCTTCCTGCCGGTGTTTTTTCAACTACTGAGGAAATTGAAAGACTCCAGATAGGAAAAAGAAAAAGCCACTGACAGAATATTTACAGATTCCAAAAATAGCATTCTGGAAGCACATTTGTTAAGCTGATATTAGTAGTTCATCTCATTTGATTAATGGATTCACGAATCTAATGATGTCCACAGTGGTGCCTGGTGCCTATACTTGCATGTAAGGCACCACCGCATGGATAACCACCTGACCTGTAAAATCTCATCATTAAAATAGAAGGAATATAGCCAGAAGTTCAGCTAAACGAGTTGAATATCTGGTTAAGGTCTTGTCCAGGTCAGCATCATTTGAGGGTATATCAAATGACAATGCCCGGAATCATGATTCTGAATTGAGATGTTATGTCAAAGCTCATCACCTGAAAACTGAGAACTAGTCTGCAAGATGGAAATGCAAACTCTTTTTCCCCTGGTCCACTGTTAGATATAGTCCAATCATAAGACTATCACACAATTATGCCTATTATCCAAGTCTTGACTTTAAAACTGCGAGCATATGACCAGCATTAAGAGAAATATAAAAAATTAAAAATCAATCCACTGATTATTTTCTAACATTTTTGTGTGACCCACAAGACTAATACTTTTGACTGATCTTTGTGGATAGACATAATAAAATGGGAAGAATACAAAAACTGGTTGGATTAGGAAGTGTGGGCCAACCAAAAGAAGTTCACATGAGAAGTCATGAGAAACAATTCCCAGGAGACTCTGTTCCTTGGTATTTACTTGGATTTTGTCAGTTCCATAAGCACAAATGGAGAGTTGTAACCCCAGAAAGTTCCATCAGGTAATCTCTGAAGCTCAAAATTATCTGATCCAACTAGTATACCACAAGTAACATGCGTTCCCAAAATTCAATTTCCTCACTTTCGTTCACAAACAGGACAAACCAATGATGAAGGCGAGGAAGTCAATTTCCATCTCCAAAAGTGAGATTAGGTTTCATCCAATCCAGACATTATCCTCTGACACATGACAACCACACATAATTCAGACATTATCTCAGATTTTCTACAACCACCACCTTGAATGTAGGGTGCAAATTGGGGCAGGTCAACCTGAACCCGAGAGTGGCCCGACCCTATTTGGTACCAGGTTTCTACAATTATTTTGGCTAAGCAGGTTGGGTTTGGTCAACAAGGGAAAAACTGACCTGATCCACAATATTAATAAATATTTTAAAAAAATTACATCTCTCGTTCTCCCCAAATACCCTATTCCATTTTGTAGTTGACACCATTACGCCCATCTTCCTTCGCAAGTAAGAATTTTATTGGAGAAATGAGGAGGAATCCTAAAGATCTATTATTTATTGAAATGAAAGGTGATAATGATGTAATTGTGAGTTTGAGTTTGGAAAATGTTGAATGGATTTCAATATTTTAGATCTTTTTTTTTTTTTTTGTTTCTTGTTTAGTTCATACATACGTATTTAAATATTTATTTTAGGAATAAATGGGTGTTTGAGTGAATGTTATAAATTTATATTATATAATTCGTAGATGTTAAAAGGTAGAGTTAGGGTTGAGACGAGGCCAACCCGACTCGCTATATATATAGGGTTGGGACAAGGCCAACCCAACATGTTATATATGTAGGGTTTAGTAGGAGTTTTAAAAAATAGGATCAGGGTTGGGAGAACCCTAACCCGGTATGAACCAACCCGATTTGCACCCCTACCTTGAAGTTAAGCCTTACCAACAAAGGCCTTATCACAGCCACTTCTCCTTCCTATTTTCCAACGTCTTTCTTCCTCTTCTTCAAGTGCTGACAACCAACTAATATACATTTAACTCAATTAATTCAGTTTTATTTCACCCAAAAGAAAATAACTGGGCTGTATGCTGACATTTTCTAGTTCATTACATATAAAAATGTTGCAGTTGAGATAACAAATTGATGTTGTCCACCAAATAAGGAAGCTGGTTCTCAAGGGAAAAAAATCATGTCATGTCAGAGCCTTGTAATTTGATAGAATTAGCCACAAAAAGGCCTCCTGCCAGAGGGAATGGACTGCCATTTAGACTTGGACCCACAAAGTAAAAGGATGTACCCCATAATTTGAGCCCACCCAGATGCTGCTAGTAATATCAGAAGGCCATTAGATCTGGTGCCCTTTCTTCAAAAGAAATTAGTGCTGAATTATGTCACATCAAAGGATATTAATTTAACGATCCACTCCAGTTGGAAAAAGCTTGATATTAGTTGAAGGGTCCACTCCAATTAGAAAAAGCTTTCTATGAAGCAGCATTCTGAATATTAATAGTATTAAAGTATCCTTTGACTAGGGATGATAAAAACAAGTACCAAGCATGTATGCCGAAGCATAATATTACAGGATACTTCACATTTATTATGACTATTAATGTGAAGTGCAAGCATACGAAGAATAACCCACGGGAGTATGCCCATCATCCACATGTTAATGCTGCCAAATGTGTGCCGAGTGACTCAAACTAAAAATATCCTCTGTGGAATTATTGTCCATGTGTGCCAAATGTGAAATGTAAGAATAAAGTTGTGCTTGAATGACTTAAAATCGAAACTTTTCTTTCCTGTTTATAAAACTTATTGGACCTGTGCTGATCCAAAATCAGCTCGGTTCCAAGACAGAGAATCCATGTTGAATCAACACTTAGCAAGGTTATTAGGATGTCAATCTCTTCCATGCATGTTTATTGATTAAGACATCAAATCCATGCATGTTTATTGATTAACCACTTCCTCATGAATTTATCTTGAATAGGGATCTTTTGGCCCAAATTTATCCCAGCTTTGCTGAAGGATCAACCCCTGAGCCATCTTACTGGGAACAATGAAGGTACCTCTGAATACCCAAAGTTTCATATCTGAAGTGAGTATTCAAAAAACCACATGGGTTTGCAAAAGTCACTCTGTGAGGTAGCAGATCAATTAGGGTGGCCAACAAATTGTTGTTTTGGAATTTAGGGTATTATTTTTTGATAGGCAGCCCATGTGATGATGATTGGCAATTCTTAAGATTCTTGCTACTTATCATAGCTTTCTCATTATTTTAAAACCAGAAATATCCCATACCTTACAACACACAATGTAGTTTCTTGAAAAGAATATCTCTTATATGACAGAACCACATATGACACTGTCCAACTGCCTTATATTTTCAGGATTTGTTTGGAAATATTAAATGTGGCTCTCAAGGCTAAAACAAAATAAAAAGTAATTTTTACAAAACATGTACAGTTTTAAAGCTTCCAGGAAAGCCAAAATAGTGATGTGCATAAAAGATATTCTTTCATTCTTTTATTTTATTTTATTTTTGTTAGCTTTACAAAAATGTACCTTGAAACTTAAAACAATAATAAAATAAATACCTTGCTAAAATTCAATTCAAAACTCTCCCTATTAACTTTATAGAATTGATATAACCAGCATAAAATCAGTCACTACATGGGAAATTCTTCTTTAAAAAGTTCTTTACTAGATTAGTCATCCTGAGCCAAAGGGGCCCTTATAAAGGTAAGCTACATGAGGGTTTTGTATTCGCAAAACAAGGGCAAGCATCCTGTGTGGATCTAAGCATTTCACATGTTCCATAACTCAGCCCAAGTGTCAATCAAGACACTCAGCCACATGGCAGACCACTCCCATTTCTCCTAGTAAAATCCACCGAGGAAAGAGCACTTCGGGAATCTAGAGCACACATTCAGGAAATTAAGTTTGCTTCTAGGAAAAGGCGTGAAGAATCTACAGCATGCATTCAGGAAATCAAGTTTGCTTCTAGAAAAAGGTGAGAAAAACAAAAACGAATTAAAATCAAGGAAACCATAAGAGCAAAGTGCAAGACAGTACCACCTGTTGTAGGAGCTCATCAGTGATTAATTGTTGGCAACCAACTTCCCCCTCTTGGATCTGCTGTGGGGTGTACTGTTTGATGAATGTTGTTTGTGGCAGTAGTGATCCATCAGCTTGGTTGTTACTCTCCAACTGCTGGAGAGCAGCTGACAATCTTTCCCATTGCTTAATTTCTCTCCCATACTGCTCTTTTAGTCTGAGTAAAGTCTTCTTCCTTTGCTCCCTTCGTTGTTTAGCCTCCAACTCTGGATTGGAGGCATCAGCAGCAACGGTGGATGATTCCAGATGTTGCTTTTTCCTCCTCTTATAAACAAACCCATCATCATTGCACAATTCCCAATCACCATCTGCCATGCCTCTACAGAAAATATAATTCAAGGAACAAAAATAAGAGGACGTTTCAACTGAGTGAAGCAATCTTTTCTACAGGGGGGAATATCTTCATACTCATGCAGAGTATGTTTGTTGATATGCATAAACTTCAAGGTTGTAGACTTTACATGCATTACTTCTAAACCATCTAAATTGCTGGATCAGCTCAATTATCGAGTGAATAATTCCAATCTCAGATAGGCTATTCATTTCAAAATCTAATGTCCACCAACCTGCCTGCTAGTGCGAAACCAGATGAATAAATAATCTGAATTTTAAAATTATAGAAAAATTAGAAATTCTATTTTAAATACCTTATAAGAGTAGATAAAATGATAGAATATCAATTTTAACAAATACAACTCGAACAAGCAACTTATTACAATATTTTCTATAAAAATTAATCTACATATATGCGTATATATGTATACATTTAAATTAATGAATTTAAAAATGCAACAATATTTTTCAAACAATTTTTATTCACAGAAATCGAACATGCTGATGCTGAGAAAACTAATAACTGATATTAATATTCATTTATATGTTACTAGGGGTGCAAAACGGGGCAGGTTGACTTGAACCCAAGTGTGACCCAAACCTGTGTGGTACCAGTTCTGGACAGGATGCTTGGTTGACCGGGTCGGTTTTGGTCAGAAAAAATGACCTGAAATATTAAATATGGTCAGATATGGTCAGTTGCTTAAAAAATCAACCCGACCTGACTCGCATATAATAATAAATATTAAAAAAATAAGATGCATCCCAAAAATATCCTAACCCTATCTTCCTGCTCATTGCAGCCTCACGATCCAACCTTACTACCTCTGTTTTCTATTGTTTTTCATTTCATGTTTCATATTTATTTCACCAAGTTATGCCGCTCATCTATATGAGATAAATTGAAATGAAATCTCAAAGTGCGGGAGAACATGATCCATTGCAACGCACATATCCTGCTTAATGTCTCAACGGTTGGACCAATGATTAGTTTACTATTGTTTAACCGTCAGTTTCAATATATTTTAACTATAAAATATAATGTAACAAAACACATTTTCAATGCTTCGATCATGAATCAAACATTGGCTCTCTATCAGTGTAATAAAAATTCAAATTAAAAGATATAACTTAGGGTAAATTAAAGATCTATATTTTTAAATATAGATTTATTATTTAATTTTCTATATTTATGATATATCTAGATCTATGTTTAAATTAATTCTAATATTTTTTAAAATATTACTTAAAATTTTGAATTGGAGAGGGAGTTTGAGGTAATTTTTAAACTTTTTCCAAGTCATGATTTAGTTATACTTGTCATGGAAATCTTGTGGAAGGTGGAATCATACAACCCAAGTGATTTTCCAGTTACACACTAGCAACTCATTTGAACTATAAATACATAATTTTCATATGTCACTCATCTATTCACGCTTAGCTGGTTAAATGGTATGGGCCGTAACATGCAGCCTCTTCTGCAAGGTTGGAATAATTTGAACATTCCATCAAATTAACCCAAATTGCCGACCCGAATTATTAATCCGAACTTAACCTAAAATTGACCTGCATGGTAAAATATAGGGTTAGGGTTTGGACAAAGCCGACCCAACCCAACTAACCATATATTTAGGCTTGAATATGGGTTTTTATAAATATGTTTGGGGTTGGGACAACCCCGATCTGGTATGAACCGACCCGATTTGCACCCCTAAATGTTAATAACACAGTGGGCCCTTAGAAATGTCCTTTGCAACCTTTCTTGGGTTAGGTAATAAGGTTGACCGTAATTGGCATGATTGAGTGGAACTTGAATGGTGTTAAAAGTTTTAGCCCAACAGCTAGTCCAAACTACTCAAATGCAATCCCAAAATATTTACATCATCCATCTTGCCTTATCTAATGCTCCAAAGTGAGATTATCTCCTCATATAAAGCTTTTCTTCCCTTTCCCTTTTTTCCACCCATATAAGCAAGCTATAATGTTCATCATCTATTTGCTTCATCCTTCTATCATCTTGTCTTAACGAACAACACAAATTCCCACCTATGTTCAAAAATCAATAGTGCATAGATCCTCTCACTTCTTATCATTGATGGGCTGCCCAAATCATGGATTAATTGGATAATAATATGGCAGCATAGTTCATGGGTAACGGATGTTGTTCGTTGGAGGGTACACATCCATATGAGACAAAACCATGATCCCGACAAATCCCAAAGCCACTTCTTTTAGGAACGCCTAACAAATCTCATGCTTAATTCCTCGTAAGGTCTAATGAATCATGCTCCATGTTCTTATGTAGGTATAGTAATGAGGAAGAAATTACTTCCACTAAATGGAACAGGCTCCCTTCAACCCCATAGGGATAGGAGGTTCGGTCGTCCTCATTTTGCAACTGATTCCATCACCAGAGTGACCTGGTTTCTAACTTTAATCTGTATATAACCTGTGACTGCAAAAACAATACATCCGAACGATCCATACGCTGGACAATCTGAAAAGACATCATGCTTGTTTTTATTCCTCCATTCTCTCTATAAAAACCTCAAACTGCAAATAAATGCGAGAAAACCGGCGGCCGCACGCAAAAGGCAGGAAAAACAACGGAAACCCTAAACTCAGTTGCTATGGTTCTGCAAGCAGGTTTGAATAGATTAGGCGGGATTCTTACCTAGCGCATTGAGGGATAAACAAGATATCTAAGATTTCAGAGATTTTGGGCCAAAATCTGATCATTCAAAAGCTGGCCTAGGGCATGCGAATCGTCCATGACAGCTGCTGAAGGTCCTATTCGATAACAAGGGCGTTCCATGCCGGCTTAGGGTTATGGCATCGGTGTCTTTTAAATCGGAGTACTTTAACGGGCAAATTTAATTTTTGCCGAAAATTTCGGCAACAACCGAACCACACAGCTCTACCATAATTGCAGTGAGAGAGAGAGAGAGAGAGAGAGAGAGAGTAGAAGGAAAATATTCCAAAAAGAAGAGGAGAAAATAAGATGGGAAATGTGAATTTCACAAGAATGCCTGCATTTCACTCTTAATAAAACCCCAAGAGTCGAAATGTTGAGCTCCACAACTTTTTGATGGGAAAAATTGGAACGCAATTTCTCGAGGGGAAATGTGAAAAAACACGTTTACATAATACAAATTTCGTAAGGATATACCTGTATTTCACCCCAAATCGATCCCCAACAGTAGAAAGGTGAAGCTCCAAATCCACAGCTTTCTTCCGTGAAAACGGGGCACTCAAATTTCTCTCGTCTGAGCTCCGACAACCTCCAAATTTCAGCCCAAAGCCGTCCCTGGTCCTTACCATTCGCTCTGAAGTAAAAAGGAGGCAGCAAAGCCGTGTCGCATGAAAAAGCACCTTCTAATTGGTAAAATTAGTAATTTGAATTTTAAAACTACAAAAAAATTAGATATTCTATTTTAAATACCTTATAACAGTAGATAAATTGATAGAATATCAATTTTAACGAATACAACGCAAACAAATAATTCATTACAACATTTTCTACAAAAATTAATCTAGATATATGTATATATATACATTTAAATTAATGAATTTAATAATGAAAACAATATTTTTCAAACAAAATTGTTGCTTGCTGAAATTGAGCATCCTGATGCTGAGAGAACTAATGGTTGATATTACTATTCATTTAAATTTCGCTGGCATAGAGCAGGCCCTCAAAAACTTACTCGGCTACCTTTCTTGGGTTAGGTAATAAGCCTGGCCGTAATTCGCATGATTGAGCGTAACTTGAATGGTGTTAGAAGTTCTACGCCAACAGCCAGTTTAAACCATTCATATCCAGTCCCAAAATGAGATTATCTCCTCATATAAGGCTTTTCTTCCCTGTCCCTTTTTCACACCCATATAAGCAGGCTGCAACGTTCATCACATTTTCACTTCCTACTTCTATCATCTTGTCTTAACGGACGGAAAAAATTTCCACCTATGTTCAAAAATCAATAATGCATAGATTTTCTCAACTACTTATCATTGATGGACAGCCCAAATCATGGATTAATTTGCTAATGATATGGCGCTGTAGTTCATGGGTAACGTACATATAACCTGCGGCTGCAAAAACAGTACATCCGAACGATCCATGAGCTGGACAATACATGTTTGTTTATATTCCTCATGGAGTGCTGTCTATTTACACGTTTGCTCTATTATAGCAAGGAAAGAAGAAAAATAAGGAGGCATTCAAATTTTAACCGATCTTCTGCTTCTCATCGAGACTAATGTTTCCAGATTCGTGTCAAGAGAGTTCCCACTTCGGTGGGGAATTTACATCCATATGTTGAAGAAATAACACCAATGTATTTGATTAACAGCAGTCGCACCATTTAAATACAATAACAGTGCTCGGGGCTTCGCAGTCCACTAGCCCTCCTCACCAAATTCCTTGGTGAACCTTTCATGCACCTCAAGGTCGGCTTTGCTAACAGTTGGCCGTTGTCTTGCTAACACTTTATCAAAATCCGTACTCCTGATTGGAGGTGGCAGAATCTGTTGCAAAGGATTAACAAAATAGCATATCAGATGTTGCTGGTAGGAGATCAAGGCAACATAAATGTTGGGGGGCTTTCATGCATGATTACCTTGAATGGCAATTAACTTCTATTAACAACAGGTTCTGCACTTTCAGCTTCCAATGTAAATGTTATTTCCAAAGTGCAATCACCTTTTAAGTTGTATACACATTGAGGATAATATATCCAAAGTGCTAATATGCTTCTTACAAGTGAGAATTGAAATTATCAGCTCAAAACTTCCCAATTGTGGATTCTAGGCATTTTGATTTCTACAATAGAATCTTCGTATTCAATTTATGTTGTGCATTAAATACCATCAATCACAATGACTATTGGTAAGCAGACCTGCATTAAAGGGGCATCAATCATATAATGTTTTTTATAAGCAGACCTCCAATTCCATTGGATCCTTCTTCAATTGCAACTTGAAAAGAAAATGATTCAATTTTTGGAGACCATTGTGTTAAACCAACCATTTGGAAGAAATAATTGCGTTTTGCTCAGCTGACTCAATTAATTGCAACGAGAATCTGATTCATAAAGTAGTGCATGAGATGCAGCCTTATATACCTCAGAAGCAAGGCCTTTTGCTGCAAGGTCCTGCATTGTGGTCTGAATAGCACCTGGCTGTTTTGGTCCACAAGGCATCCACATACCGTCCAAGGTTTTTATGAAGAACATGGCATCTTGGGTTTTGCGAACAGGTTCAAAAAGAACGTCCTTAACCTGTCACATAACAGCAGCAGCAGCAACAACAACAACTGAATCATAGCCAATCTTGGATAACTACAGTACTACTTGAAGACATCATAAATATCCAAAGAAAAGACAGCCACTTACACAAACAGATATGTCTGAGCCTGAAAACCCTTCTGTCCTGCGAGCTAAGTTCTCAAAATCACTTTCAGTCAAATTGTGAGGGGTATCTCCTAGATGAACCTGCTCAAAACCACAACGATCTAAGTTAGCATAAAATCTTAACAATTTGGTAGATGGGTACCAGATCAGTCTAGAAGAAGATATTTGCCAATTTCTGAATGATAAAACATTTAAAGTTCCCATATCTAATAGGTCAAATTGACACACTATTGCAAAAAAATCACCTTGATTTCTTATCAGATGGGTCACATGCAGAACAATTGGCTTTTTGATATGCCCTTTTGCCAACATATGCATGGTACACATTATAACTGAGCCATCCTGATTTGGTGACAGCTCCATAACAAGGTGGTCCACCAGATTAATTGCTTATATTCATCTGTAGGGTCCACTAGATTAACTACTCAGATATTATTCATAAATGGCAAGTTGATAAACAGGAAAAAATAGTCAACACTTCCACTGTCTAAATTAGAAGAACTGCCAATATGATTCACCCTTGAAGATATCTATGCTTCTGATGCATGGCATGCAGGTGCATGAAGTCCAGGTCAAAAGTTCGCCAACTTAAAACCATCTCCTCTTCTTGAACTTAAACGCAAACTTGTCCAGTCACATCACTCAAAATGGCACATGTTTTACAGAGGATCCATTCGCATTTGCACAAAATCAAGTCATTGAAAGTAATCCACAGCAACTTAACTAGTTTAGCTACTCCTGGATATGTTCCTGTCTTCTTGAAAGCCAGTTTTCTCCCTGTTTGTCAAACAACTCCAACAGGTGTAAAATAGCACATGAGAATTTTAGAGGTTGGTTGCTGGTGGATTGAAATGGGTGGAACTGGATTAAGCATTTGGCACAAGAGCAGCATATTCCAGCACCCATAGATTATGGTAGCACAATAGCACATATGCACACACACGATGAATAAACTTGGATGGCCACGCAAGTGGCACATTAGAACATTTTATGCATGTGCAAGATGAGACCAATACATAAGATTCAGAATTGATATGTCATCGGCATGTGGTCCCTACTCTCCACCTAAGACCATAAAAATCAGTGCATTACTGAGAAAATCACATTAACATATACAAGACTGCTTGCTAAAGAATGCATTGGTTGCCCCACTTGCTGGAACTGATAAACCATTGGCATCTAACCAGTTTCTTACAGACCTGAACAGCCTAAGTATTGGTACCTTGAACATGTGTTGCCTGGCCTTCAAATCAGGGAGCGGGATATATATTCGCTTGTCAAATCGTCTCCTGACAGCCTGTAGTTTGACCTCTTTCCATTAGCGATTTAATAAAATACTAACAACACACTAAAAAGAGACTGATCAGATAGAATGCAGGCTATAGTCAGGATGGTTCCCATATGGTATTGGGATCAGACTTTTTACCTGATCTAAAGCATAGGGTGTGTTGGTTGCAGCAAGAATGAGAACTTTCTGGTCATCATTTCCTACACCCTGAGATGAAAGGAAAAGTCTCAAAACAATATTCAAGCAAAACACATGTGAGATCCTTATGCATTGAACAGAAGAAATAAAATTATCAGATTCACCAACAGTCATTCATTGACAAAGCATAAACATTCAAACTTATGAAAGCTGATGCTTGTTCAAATCCTCAGATAACAATGAAAAACTATGGTTTATTAGGCCAACATTCGATAGATAGGTAAGAGACAAATTGTAAGTCAGGTATGTTGACCCAACAGGAAAGAAATTGCCAATATTTTGCATTTTTATTTTTAGTTAGTTATTTGTCTCGCTTAAGATTTCTATGCTGCCATTACCATCCATTGAAACCGGGGGCATGCCTATGATATGAATGGTATGCATACTAGCTGTTGCATGTATCTTTGCCTTCAAGTGTTTGGATACAGTTATAAATTGTTTAGATGTATCTGCTTGTGAGAGTTTTTGTGGCTTTGTGTCTGATACCACTTCTAAATGCACCTCATCATTGATACTACATATGTCCACTTTACACAAAAATTGTAGATCAATGCACAAGCCCAGGCGTAAACTTCAAATAAAACAGATATAGCTAAATTTGAAAGCTATCTGCCAACTATATCAACCCATTAGTCATGCAATGATGCTTCCAGAATCTCTGATAGACCCAGAATCATAGACATCCTGATAAGATCCCTAATAGACCTGATAGCCATCATAGGCATCTTCATCATGAAATGAGGACCATTCACCTTGTTTTGAACTAATCATCTGTCCTAAAGTTCACAACTATTGTTGCAACAGACAAATACCTTATTTTCGTGTATGGCATAACTAAGTTCTAGCAATGAGATGAAGGTACTCCATAGCTGGCCATGCTTCATTGATTTAGAATGAGAATCAAGTGTTAGAGCACAATGTGTGAATCATCATTGCACTTCTCTATATAAATAGGAAGCATTCACTTTTCTTGTAGAAGAAACGACCATGTTCCACAAAAGAATAATGGCTCAAAAGTAGATTCCACCACTTATTTAATAAAAAGAAAGGACATGATGCATAAATAATTAGTAACTTATAAAAGAATCAAATAGTCTCAAATGATGAGTTCCAATTTTGTGCAGCTTAATTAATATTATTCAAAGACTGAAAAAATTTATCTAACGACAATGCCTTCTCAACCCTTTTTGGTTATGTGCTAATAAATTACCTGCATTTGTACAAGGAGCTCAGTTTTGATCCGCCGAGAAGCTTCACTCTCATTGCCTTCTCCACGGTGGCCAGCTAAAGAATCTATTTCATCAATGAAGATAATGGAAGGGGCACTGTCACGAGACATCTGGAAAAGATTTGAAACTAGTTTCTCACTTTCACCCATCCACTTTGACACCAAGTCTGAAGATGAAATACTGCAGAAACAATAATATTGCACTTGTTATTTCACCAAGCAACATGTAGGCATTCATACTAAATCGACTCAATCCCAACAGAAGAAGGACAATCAGAACTTTAATGAAATGAATTCAACCCCAAGTTTTGATTTTGTTTATGAATAAGCAACAAAGCTCCTTTTTCCATGCACTAAAATGTGGTACCTGAAAAATGTTGAGTCTGCCTCTGTTGCGACAGCCTTGGCCAAGTATGATTTTCCAGTTCCAGGTGGCCCGTACAGAAGGAAAGCCCTCCATGGACGTCTCTTGCCTAAACATTTTAGAAAACAGCACTTAAACATTACAGGTTTCCTCCCAATATTTAAAATGAAAACAAGACACCAGCATCATGGAGCAAGACTGGCAAATGGGTCTAGAGTCTAGACTAGTGCTTCACGAGCCCTAACAGAAAAATACTCCAACTTAGAACTTCATATTCTGGGGAAGAGGTTCTAATGTTAGTTACCCAATCAAGTCTTAGATAATGCATCATGCTTTCATTCAACTGGGTGTTAGGATTTCAATTCCCCAGGCATTATGCAGATTCAAAGGAGCATAGCAAAGAAATGCATGCCAAATGCGCTACAACAGTGTTCAATTCTTCTCAAACAGATAGTAAAGTAATAAATAAATAAATAAATAAAAATGCCCAAAATGGGCAAAAAATTAGAGAGAAGTGAACTCTAGCAGACTCATTTTACATCTTTTACATCCTTCACATGCATAGAAATGCCAACTACAACATAAAGAGGGAGAGAGTAACCCAAAAAGAAAACCACAGAAACAAACATGGGCATTGAACCAGACAAACCCGTAAAAAACTGGGGGAACTTGACGGGCAAGATCACAGCCTCCTGCAGTGCTTGCTTTGCACTCTCAAGCCCAGCAACATCATTCCACTTCACATTCGGCTTCTCTCGTATGATTGCAGAATTTAGCCCTGCCCGCAGCTTGGACTGCTCAGGATCTTCTCCATCTCCACCATCCCCGTCCTTTGGTTTTGTTTTTGGCTTTGTCGCAACAGCAGCATCCCCATTCACAGCAGGGCCTGGACCTCCTTCATCAAGAACAGCCCGAATTTCTTCAGCACGTCTCAGATACTCAGTGAACTTTTGGGTTATTGCATCCCTGATCTTGGGATTTTTCTCATATTTCAAATGAGTCTTAAAGTACTCCAATGCATTCATGTAAAGGGGAAACGCCTTTGCATAGTTCCCTGCATTGTCTTCTTGAACTGCCTGCCTCACATATTCTATAGCCTGCTCCTTGAAATTGCTATACATCTTGTCAACCAATCAACTGCATAGACATATAATCCTCAAAAATATCTAACCACACAGCCCCACGAAGAAGATACCCTCTACAGATAATGAGAAATCCGCTGACTAGGGTACCTGATTTCACGGTTAATACAAAAGCTAAATATTTGTTCAACTTCTTTCAACTGTCAGAATAGAGATTGAAAAGCAAAATTGCAACCTTTTC
Organism: Pouteria campechiana; assembly: GCA_036873735.1. Classification (NCBI taxonomy): domain Eukaryota; kingdom Viridiplantae; phylum Streptophyta; class Magnoliopsida; order Ericales; family Sapotaceae; genus Pouteria; species Pouteria campechiana. The sequence continues at coordinate 55,135 of JAYJMB010065922.1, forward strand.
TGCCAAGGATAGGGATAAACCACACAAAATTCATTTGCCATGAGAATTCTTCATTTGACAAACCAGAATTTTTGTAACAGAATATGAGAAATTAGATAGCGCGGCTTCCTTTCCCGTTTAACTGATCCGATATCGATCTATAACCATGCAATTCTCAGCGATCGGTAAACCTGATATATTTACAAAAGAGGAAGAGATTTCGAGCTTCTTACAGTTCCAGACGATCTAAAACTCGGTTGAAGCCTTTTTATCCAGAGAAAAGACGCCGATTGGAGATCAAAGAGCAGGACTTTTTTCCTTTGCCTCCACCAACGCGTATCGAGAGGAAAGAAGCTGAAATTCGCGCTTTCCTTCGTAGAATCGATTAGCGAGATATTTAGAAGGAAACCCTACGAATCTTGTGGAAAACAAAATCCTCTCTTTAGTCTTTGGGTGAAATTGCTATATGCGTCGAATGGAAGCGTGACGTTGGAGTCGTGGGAATTTATATGCACGGGAGGAAGGAGAGGAGGGGGTTGGGGGAAGGAATCTGGATTTGGTGTGCGCGTGGGGCCCACACCGGACCTCTGAGCCTATCAAAATCGTTGGTGAGAAATTCTCGAAGCCAATCAATTTTGCAGAAAAACACCCTAGTTTTTTGCATATGATGTTATTTTAATAAAATTTAATCATTTGTAGTTTTTTTCGCACTTTCTATGACATCGAAAATTATTTTAATTAGATACTTAGATGAGATATAACAATAACTTCTAAAAAAAAACATTCTTGCCTCCATCTAAAAAGTAAACTATCAAAGGGATTAAAAAAAAGGTGATATTATATGAGATAATGATAATAAACAAAGCGAATAATAAAGTATACAAATCTTTAAGATAAAAAGAGTAAAGATAATAATAAATAACATAAATAATAATAAAATTTTTAGATAGTTAAAATATCCCGTTTCATTAAATAAGGTGTAAAAAAAAAAGAACAATTTGTCTAGTATCTAAAATTTCAATTTAAAACTAGTACCTAAATTCCTATTGTAGAATAAGTATAAAAACCGATCATTTTTCTTGCCTGCTCAGAAATATTAGTTTTCCTCATTATTAACTATATTTTAATTATTATTTATTTTATATATAAGTATATTTTTATGCCAGAAGCTCATATTTCTTTTATACCTTTCTTTCACATTTTTTTCTTAATCTCTTATCCACTGTTCAAACGCGAGACGACGGCTACGCGTCTTTGAAGTGATTCATGGGTCGTCGCATATTTGTAGCGGCCGCCATTTTTTTTATTATATGGGGTCGAATTGACAGTTCAGCCCTTTAATTAATGTTTCGCACGGGTCTTTCGAGCAATCCAACCCAAATGCACACGTATTTACGGACATGCATAGCCATACATTTACTTGCTGCATGTCGTTTTATCCGAATGGTCTGTAGAATCACGTAACATCTTAACCAATATAAAAATTCAACATTTTATGTCATTCCCTACTACATTTTACCCTCTTTCTAATAGAAATAGACACGTAACTAATTATTTCAATTCAAATAACATTTAATTTCACTACAATTCGATCGACTGGAAAAATGTTTTTCACTCAAATTTAACTAAGCCTCCAACTTTTCCTCGTAATAACATGTACTTTTAGCCATTATTTTGAGTATTTTTCATTAAAAAAATACCTTATCCATTATACCTTTATTCACTATAATTATTTTAACCATTATTTCAATTATATTAGATCATTTTTTTTCATTTCCTCCACTTGTTTTTAACTCGTTGCTCAATTCCCAAACATACTCGGGCCTAGTTAAGATATTTGAAAATCATGAAAAAAGAGAAAAAGATAAAAAACTGAAGAAGAAGAAATGAATTATAAGTAAGAGATGATCTGGATTGCCATCTAAGATTATAAGAAATAAAAAATTTCAAAGCACCCTTGCGCCGATGTTCTTGAGCATTGAGGGAGTTAACAGTTCACCTAGGTAAGATGGAACTCCTTGTGCGAATTAAACCGTAGCTTTTGCATAAGTTTAGACCGTTTGGAAGCTTTTGCACGTCCAGATAAGGTCTGACGGAAACCGACATTATTTTTCACTCCAATTTTTTTTCACGACGGTGAAGCCGTGAAATATACAAATTTCCTTCTGGCAGTTGTAGCACCCCTTTTGAGTGGGAATGCTACTATGGGCTACTCTTTGAGTGACCTTTGCAAATGAATGAAGACATATTGAAATTAGCACAAACAGATGGTAAATACCTATCAATGATTATATCAATTCATGCCTACCGATGAAAACAATAGTTATAGCAGTCTCGACATATTCAAAAGCCAGGAATTCAACACGTTTGATATGAAATGCACTGCTATTTGGAGGAATCAGACTCTAACATTAACTTCCTAAACTGATCTACAATTACAACTCTTTCCACAGGGAATGTGAAACAAAAGAAAACATCCCTGTGACTAACTTTAATACAAAAAGGATGTTCACGCTAAAGAGGGATGGGGTGGTAGCTGGAACCAGTTGACTTCCATCTCTTTATACCACAATGTTGCTGAAATGGATGTTGCTGGAATGGAGAGATGCACTTGCAGCAGCTTCTGCACCTTTGAAGAGTTTTTGGCCTTGTTTTGAGAGGGGGAAATGTCCCTTTTTCATAATAGATGACAGCTTAGCTGCTTCTCTTGGATTGTGACAAGTGTAGGGTGATGAGAGGCTTGTAATGAAGCATGTGGATATCATGCTACTGCTGGAATTAATCTTTTTGGGCTTGGCCCATTATCCAGAAATTGTCATCTGTTTAGTAGGGGTGTCTACAATAGTAGGAAATTTTTTAAATAAAAAAGGAACATTTTTGGATAGACAAACTCACTAAGATAGAATGATTGACATATCTCCTCTTTGATCCTTCTCTTTAAAATATCTTTCATTTAAACAGTACCTGTAATCTTTCATATCTCAACCAGACATCAGTTGAATTACTTAAGATATTTAGAATTAAAAATCCATTATTACAATTAAAATGCAATCACATCTGAGAAAAAGAAATTTGATGTTCCAGTAAATAAGACAAGCCCGAATCTTATGGCTTGGTTAAGAGTTTATGGATGTTAGAAGTGTGTCAGAAAGTAATCCGAGAAAACACAGTAAAGAACGAGTTTCATTTGGTCGTACACAAGTAAATAGATTGATAATTAGAAGATGGTAGTCTATACATGGCACATGCATACTAAGCATAAGAAAATTGGTTTTACAAGCAAGACAATAGACTATCCATAACTGTTAGACCTGCTAGACAATAAAAGAGGAAATCAGTTAGAAACGCAAGAATGGATAGCTGATAGGAAAAAGGATGGATGGACTAAGAAATGAAGCAAATTTGAAATAAATGAATTTAAATCTCAACACAATATTTTCCTAAAATATTTATACCAAACAATTAAATTTGCAATTGCAACATATCATTTGATAATGATAAATCAAATCAAATCAAATTTTATCATGAGGCTTAGCTATCCATTGCTTTTAGGGTCTATTTGGATGCATTTGGCAGTGTTGAATCTCCACATCCTTTTTAAATTGATATTAACACTTTAGGGTGCGTTTAAATAAGATGTAACAGAAAAGTGTAATCGAAGATGAAATCAGCAAAATAGGCTTTTTAATGAAAAAATAAGAAAATAATTAAATATATAAATAATGATTAAAAAATAAGGTTGTTAAAGTTATTAAAAGTAATTAAAATGTCATATCAATCTCAAAAGACATATAAAAGGATGCCTATTACACCATCTTCCAATTGCACCTCTATCCAAACAAACTAGTGAAGGTATGTTTGGATTATAATAGCAAAAGCATGTAATGAAAAGGGGTATAATAGTCATCCCTTAAATAACTTTAATGTTGATATAACACTTCAACTACATCTAACAACCATAGTAACCTTATTTTTTATCATTGTTACTTATATTTTCAAGCATTTCTCTTTTTACATTAAAAAGTCTATTTTACTTACATCATCACCTACTATGCTTTTCTATTACACCATCTTTCAATTATACTCTGTCCAAATAGACCCTAAAACTAATTAATTCTACACTTTTCTATTGCACCCTTTTTCTATTACACTCTATCTAAATAGACCCTAAAACTAGTTAATTCAACTAGCATTTGTCAGCTCAAGCTAGTTTTGACTAATGCTTTGCCAAAATAGCACAACTACATGACACCAACTAATATGATAAAAGTCAAAAGTTTATCAATGTAAAAATTTACCATCAGCACTAATTAAAATGATATTAATAAAATAATAAGGGTTTGTTTGGATGCATTCAAGAGTTGCAAATTTAAAATATATGACATATATGTATGTATGTATGTATGTATGTATATATATATATATATATATATTTTTTAACAACCCTCTTTTTCTCATTTTTAGTTATATTTTCAATCAATCTTTTTTTTTATTTTTCATTAAAAAACCAATTTCTAATACACCCTCTCTCAAATACACTATCCAAATAAACCCTAAACAAAGGTAAAATAATTTAAAAAAATTTAGAAAAGACATAATTTAAAATATCAAAGATACATTTGTGTGAAAAAGTAAGATTAAGGTAAATAAATCTTTATACAAGAAGTAAAAGAAAATTTTTCACTTTTCCTCATGCAAATAAGCCTTAATGGCATATTTTGCTAGAATAAGATTTAAAAAAAGAGAAAATTCTTCAATTTCTCTTCATTAATTGTAATGTTTATCAACCATGATAACTTAGTTTTGTCACATCATTAAGTTAACTTTCCTAAAAAAACACTCAATATATTTTTCCTTTATTTTCTATTTCCATCATTTTCTTTTTTGCTTACATTATTTTATAATATCTTAATTCTGAATTACTTGACAGTTCTACTTTTTCTTATTATTACCTATATTTTCAATCATTATTTCGCATTATTTTATATAAAAATTCACTTATTTTCTCTCGTTTGCATTGGTTAAGATGTCAAATCACATTAAAAGGATGGAAAAAATAAATTTCAATCCTTGAGGGATCGAGGACAAAACCTCTCTATTCACACTTGCAAAACAAGTGTATATACTTAGATACATATTGCGGTGTTGATAGCAGCCATTAAAGAGCTCTGTAATTGCTAATAGTAAAAAAAACTGTTTTTTAAGAACCTAAATCAATTGGTCTTCTCAAAACCATCGGAAATGACAATGGTACCATGATTCTCATAATTGGGTTGAGTTTATAGTTTTTGGACCGTGTCAAAAAGTAATAGGACAATACAGAGTACAAAAATAGTTTTATTGGATGTACACAAGTAAAATAGATTAATAATTAGAAGAAGGTTGTCCATATATGTCACCTGCAACCGTACACATAGCAAAATCGATTTTACAAACAAGACATTAGACACTGTCCATACCTGATAGAGAAAAAATGGGAGACAAAATCAGTTAGAAATGCAAGAATGGATAGCTGATAAGAAAAAGGATGTACTAAAAAATGAAGCAAATTTGAAACATCAGAACTTCTCCAAAAATATTTCTACCAAACAATTACATTTGCAATTGCAAAATATCATTTGATAATGATAAATCACATCAATGCCATCTTACCCTATATAAATATAGAAAAGTGTGTAGAGCTAAGCAAAGACAAATTTCACTATCCTGAGGCATTGCTTTGCTTTTAGGGTTTGCTTGAATGCATTCGAAAGGGGTTGCATTCAAAAAGAAGTGTGTTGGCTACCTTTCTACACATCTTTTTAAATTGACGTGACACTTTAGAGTCTATTTTGAAAGGGTGTAATAGAAAAAAGATATAGTAGAAAAGTATAATAAGAGATGACATCATCAATATAAACTTAAAAAAAAATTGAAAATATAAATAATGATGAAAAAAATAGAGTTGTTAGAAACAATTAAAGTGTCATATCAATCTAAAAAGATGCTTTAAAACTTAGCTATTACACTCTTCCTATCCAAATTGACTAGTAAAGCAATTCAATTTGGACCTCTACGATCCTAGGCTCAAACTAGTTTTTGACTAATGCTTTGCCAAAACAGCACAACTACATGATGCGCATTATTATGATAAGAATCAAAGATTAATGTAAATAAGTTACCCAAGAAATGGTAATAAATAATGTTAGTAGTAATTAAAATGATATTAATAAAATATAAGAGTTTATTTGGATGCATTCGAAAGGCATATTTCAAATAACTACTTTTACGTTCTTTTTTTAACAACCCTACTTTTTCTCATCATTACATGTATTTTCAATCACCATTACATATATTTTCAATCATTCTTTCTTAATTTTTCATTAAAAGGTCATCTTAATGATGTCATCCCCTCTAACAATTTTCTAATGCACCCTCTCAAATATACCATATCTTAACAACCCTAAATGGAAACAAAATATACAAACCTTTTTACAGAAAAGATACATTTATGTGTGAAAAAGTAAGATGGTGAATAAATCTTCATACAAGAAATGAAAGAAAAAAAATTTCCCCTTTTCCTCCTATGCAAACAAGCCTTTAGGGGCATATTTTGCTATAATAAGGCACAAAAGAGAAAAAAAATTCTCAATTTCACTTTATTGAATGCGATATTTATCTACAATGGTAATCTTACTCTTGTCACATCACAAGTTGTATTTTCCATCATTAACCTATCTTTCCTAACAAAAAATCAATATATTTTGCCTTTATTTACTATTTGCATCATTGTCTTTTTTGTTCACATTAATTTCTAAATCTAAAACTTTCCATTGCATTTAAACTAAGGCCTAGAATATGGAAAAGGGTTCCACCCTTTTTAATGTGACTTAACATCTTAACTATTATTACCTATATTTTCAATCATTAATTAAAGTCTTTTTATAAAAAATAACCTATTTTCTCTCTTTTTCCATAGGTTAATATGCCAAATCACATTAAAATAGTGGAAAAAATGAGTTCCCATCCCTAAGGGCAAAACAAGTGAACTTTCCTTTGTATTCACACTTGAAAAAGAAGTGTAAAGACTAAGCTACATCTTGTGGTGATGATAGCAGCCAATAAAAAACTCTATAATTCTCAGAAGTTAAAACCTGTGCTTTAAGCACCTAAATCAAATGATCTTCTCAAAATCACTCACTAGAACATGACAACATGATCCATATCTGCCCATGAGGTGATTCCAGCTCATGTTATCTAGGCAACCCTCTCCTTTGGCAGACCTTATTCGGGTCGTAAAGATCACCCATCCAAAAGAAGCAACTTCCATGACTGCAATACAAGATCAAATGGTGGCTTCAATGCCATTTCTTATGAACTAACCCAGCACATCAAAATGCCAAATGAAGCATTTTGACAGGGAAAAATGCATCCAAAAATGCATCGCTAGTATGAATCAATTCAAATTTGACGAGATCCATCACTCATAACTATTGGCGTCTGAAGTGTGCTATAGACGGCTCAGACCATTGATCTTGTTGCATTCAAGAAATTGTCTATGTGAATGTAACAATAATGTTTTAAAATTTTTATGGAGTCCAATTCCTAACATGAAACAAAATTCCAATTACATGAATCACTATAAAACAAGCAAAATTGCAACATCTAAAAAAATCAATGTGATTCAGATAACCAGGAAATTTAATTCCAAACAAATCCAATCCTGTGAGCCAAAAACACCCTGATCTAGGTGAGAGGTAGTAACTAGCAACTAAAGGCAATGTAGCCAACGTTTCAGACGTAGAGAAATCATTTACTAATTCAAGCGTCCTACGAATCGGCTGATCTAAAATCGAAGGAACTTAAATCTCAATCTACGAAGGTTTTTCTTGAAGTTAGAGAAGTGTCACAGTCGAACCTACACCCCTCTGCTGGGACCTTCGCTTTGAATGATTCAAGACATTTCCATGTTCGAGAAAAAACCAGATCCAATACAGCCGAATCGAAAGGCATTGATCTGGAAATCTCAACTCGAAGAGAGATCATTTTTCGAAGGCAAACTTGGATGAAATCGCACCGACTTCAAAAGCGATCCCTCCATAGGTCCTTCGTTGGGAAGAAGAATCGCAAGTTATTAAAAATTGAAACTTTTAAAGCCAGGAATAACAAGAGGGGGCCTTTCTCTCGCTTTGCAGCGAAAAATGAAGGGGGAAAAGAAGAAGAAGGGCGCATGATGCTCAGCGAATACGAACCAAGTAAAATTTCATCTTGCGAAGAATCTCGCAAATCTATCGGTTTTTGCTACTTCTCTTCATCGCATCTCTCTATAAAAAACCTCAAACTGCAAATAAATGCGAGAAATCCGGCGGCCGCGACCAAAAAGCAGGAAAAAGAATCGGAGAGCAGGTTTGAATAGATTTAGGAGGGATTCTTACCTAGCGCATTGAGAGTGACGGCAAGATATCTAAGATTTCAGAGATTTGGGACAAAAACAGACCATTCAAAAGCAGGCCTAGGGCATGCGAATCGTCCATGACAGATGCTGAATGTCGCGTTCAATGACGATGGCGGTCCATGCCGGCCTAGGGTTAGCGCATCGGTGGCCTTTAAATGGGAGTCCTTTAAGGGGCAAATTTTCATTTTTGCCAAAAAAAATATTATAATTGAAATTTAGTCTATCGCAGTTGATTTTGTGCACAATACCGTTCAAGGTCTCCTAGTGCTTTCAAAATAGTTAACGCCATTAGTCTTAGTGCTTGATTGGGAGTCCTGCTGGAAGTTTAAAATTCATTTTCTATTTTTTATGAATATAAATTAATTTTTTAGAACTGAGAAATTAAGAAAGTAAGCTTTTGATTACCATAAAAACAATTTCTTGGATAAATGTTAAAATTTTTCCCGTTTCATTTCTAGTTTTTTTCTCAATTTATCATCTAGTCTATTAAACAGCTTAAAATGTGACCTTATGAGCTAATATTATTTATCTTGAATTTTAAATAAAGTAGCGTTATCATGGACTAGTTATTGATGCTATAATTTGTTTTCTTGTGAATATGCTAGAGAAATCTTTCGTTTTTAAATATACTATAATTACAAGCATTTACTTAGTGACATGTTATAATGAATGGTAAGAAGTTGCCTTACAAAATAGGCTATAAACTAAAAGACGCGTATATTCCAACCCCTACCAAGGGTTTGATGGATACAATGATTTGCTTGGAATAGAATTGAAATAAATAAAAGAAATATTTATTGGCAACACATGAGTAGTATTAACCACAGAGTAAATAGAGTTAAAACAAATAAAAGATAATAATAAAAATATAATAAAAATAATGTAACAAATTTGAAATCAAATCCAAACAACCAATTGGGCTCTAAGATGAACTAAGATAAATATAGGCACATGACTAGAATAAAGAATTATTTTAAATATCAATCTTATCTTTAACGATTGAAGAAGATTCATCACACACTTGTTTATTAGGGTGTATAGTTTTACTATGCACCCCTTATCATGTTACACTTTCCATTACAAATGCACCCCTTATTATATTACACTTTCCATTACAACTAGTAGGGGTACTTAGATACGCTCCGCTTTTTTCTTTATAATCATTGCTCCAACTAAGGGTCTAAGTCAAGGCGTCGAGGTAGGTTCAACCCAAATTCGAGATGAGTTCAGCCCAAATTCGAATTTCAAATATAGTTGGAAACTATTATTCAACCCAAACCCACATCTACTTAGGGTTAAAGTCGACAAAACCTGAACTAGCATCTTTTCATTAAAAGTAAAAAATAAAAATAAAAAATATGTCCCAATAATAGTGGTAATCTATGTACAATTTTTAACATAATTGTCATATTTTAAACCTTCACATACCTTTATTTTATATATTTTATAATTAGTTTTGCTATAAAAATTACCATTCATTTAAATTTTCATACTCCTATTTATTTTAATAAATGATTTAAATCAGTTTGAGTTGGCAATTGAGCACACATGTATATATACAATCGTTATAGTTAGTTCAACCCTTATCACATTATATATATATGGATAATTAATATATTCTTATGATTACATTATCAATTCATCGTATGTCACAAAAGCTATGATAGAGTAATAAATAAAATGAACAACCTAGAATCGAAATATTGGAATCACATTAATTTGAGTTGAGGTAATGTAACCAAATTCGCTAAATTGAAATGTACAAACTGAATAGAATATAAGTCTCGAGATCAGTACAACACTTTCATAGAAAGTGAGAGATAGTTGAGCCGTGTGGGGTTAATTTTTCTATCAAACTTCAACCCATGTGAAAATAATTGATTGACATTTGGTTTCTAGTAATCTTTTAACCAAAAATCAAAGTCAACCCACAAGTGTAGAATTATAGTTGGGGTTAGAAAAAAATTGTAAAAGTAAGCTTTAAAGTTGAGCAAGCTTAAACTCACCCCAAACCTGCCCAACTTACACCCCAAATTCATACCAATTGATTACTATATTTATCATTTTAATTATTTATTCTTGTATATTATTTACTGTCTAGTTATTCATCATATATTCCCTACCCTTTGAATACAATGCTCAATTACATTTTATTCACCATGTCATATTGTTTGGTTAGTTATACACTATCCACTTTTAGTACATAATCTAATGTACCACTAAGAATTCTCAGGGTGGATTTATTTGATTTCATCTTATGATGAAAACAAACTTGCATAAATTTATTTTAACCGTAATATATATATAATTTATAATTAAAGTTTAAAAGTATATTATCTAGAAGTGAGTTCTCTCAAGATAATTTAGCTTTTTCATATTTTTGCACTATTGCAGGGAGTAGTCCGATAAAATCAAAACAGTTAAAAAGTCATTTTTTTTCATTTAACATAATATTTATTTAACGTGATATTTTTTTTATCACCATTCTCATGTTCCTAATTGTTAACCTAATAATTTTATTTTTTTCTCATCATTTTCATATTCTTAATCATTACAACTCATCATGATTTTATATTTCTTTCCCATGTTCCCTTTACATTCCTCATCTTCTACTCTCATATAAGCCCATAAATTTAAATAATATAAATTGCAAGAAATTGTAAAAAAAAACTATTATTACATTGATAATTGCATTATTTTATAATTATATCCAACATTACATAAATTCACATAAAAATATACATGCTTCGGGCCAACCCTCTTAGTCTTCCCTACTTCATTTTAAACACAGGTCTTGAATTATCAATCGTACTCATAATTTACACACTAATACCCATAACTATCACTGCCTTGCAATCGCTGATTTGCATCAATGGATGGATTTGTGTCTTCTCAATCGTGGAAAAAGGCAGTTAAATTACTCCCGCGTTTACATGATATGCATTTAAACATACGAATCCCACGTTTGCCAGTTATCAACTGCCACTACTCCATAAATTAACGTTGATTTGAAAAAGAAATTTAAACGCGTCTCCTGCTGATTGAGAGCTAAAAATGAAAATGCTAGTCGAGCATGCTTGGGTCTTGGAAGCCCGCACGAATTGTCGATGCACGTCCGCAAAGAGGTTGATATTCTAGCGGAGCTGGATTAATGATAACTAAATGTTTGTGACCAGTAAGGAATAGGCTGATGCGATCACCGGATTTTTCAATCACTAAACGATCCCATTGCAAAGTCACAACATTGTTTTAAACCAGTCCCACACCAGTCTAATCACCCAGCGTTCAATTTTCAGCATTTGGGCTTCAAAGATTGTTTATTTTGAGCTTATGCATGGCTTGGTGCTTGGATACTATTTCAGCGCGCCAGCCTGAGTTCTGCCCGCGTATTAAATAGCGCTAAGTCACGCAACACACATGGATCGTACAGTAACCTATGCGCGCCACGTGGCACGAACAAACCAGTCGAGTGCAGCTCGCCCATGACCTTTCGTTGGTAGGATTTCTCATTACACCGCGAGTGACGATGGTACTGTACACATGCATTGGAATAGCTGGCACGTGGAGAATTAAAAGGAAGATTATTCCATCAGGTTCTAAATTTCTGACTGATATCGAAGAAAATAAATTTCGTTTCAACTGTCTATCCTCATTAAACAATCTTACTAAGTTTTATAAGCCCCACATATAAATATTTGGACTCCCAGCCTTACTCAGCAACCCTTTCTAGATTTTTGGAAGTCAGTTTTAATATTATTTGTAATATTTGGCCGTATTATTGAAGTAGTTCTTGAGGCTTTGTACCACACGTTGTACATGCGAAAGATGCTATGATTTGGACACTCGAGATTGCATGCAAATCAAACTTTAACAACTGCCCCAAAAAGAAAGATCGTGTCGATGAGCCTTATCGAGGAGAACTGCATGTAAAATACATAATGCAAAGATCAATCTTGTCCATCCATCAGGTGGGCCACACACGTGCAAGTAACATGAGCTGTTGGACACAGCTTTGTCATTCTCTTTTTATTTATGCATGCTGCTTATCCAGTAGTGGAAAGCTCTGATTATTAAACAAGAACATGAACGTTAGATCTCCCTGCGCAGCATTGGCACATGCCGTCCATAAACAACTGTAAAATGGAAGATTGGAAAAGGGGAGAGGACTAAACAAGATCCATGCGTATATTAGAGTATGATGGTAGAAGACAACAAAAACAAAACTAAAACCAAAAGGAAAACAAAACACACCTTAAAAATGATCAAGCCGAGCCTAATCATGATTAAGGACATCGTGAGTTCTCATCCAAATTCCATTGCCAAAGATGTCAAGTTGCCCTAGCGATGATCCGGTGACCACCACGATCACCACTCACCGCCGTAGTTGCTGCCGTAGATGCATTTGTCGGTGTTGATCACAGCCGTTGGAATCACCTGTGCCATCGGAATCCAATCTCGGCTTTCGACGGTGATCAACACCGGCGAGCCTGCTGGAGCTACAGCGGTTGAGATTGGCTGGGAGGGAGAGAGCTGCCATGGATGAAGGGGAAGGCTTTTAAAAATGATGTTATTGGTGGCAGCTTTTGTAGGGGCTGTTGGAGATAGCATCTTCCAAGCATATCCTCAAAGCATATTTCTTTTGCCAAAGCCACTAACATGGTAGTCGGCCACCATTTCCTGAAATTGCCGTCCACCATCTACGTTCCTCTCGTGGGGTCTAATGCAATAAAATAAGCTAATTTAAAAAACCCATATCAAATATTTTCAATCAAATGGCAAAAAAGAAAAAATAAATGTAACGATCAATGATCTACCCTTACGTTTACGAGGTAAGATTGTTAAGCTGATCTGATCAGTGTATTTTTTAATATTGCAATTTGGATTTAACTCAAAATTGACTTGGATGGTTCAGATTATTTTTAAACTTGTACTATATACATGACATTGATCTGATTGTGGGTTGGAATTCGTTGGTGAGCTATCTCCTTTATCTGGATGTTTACTTTTGCTCCGGGAACAGGGAATTATGGGATGTTTGTTCTCAAGCTTTTTATTATTTTTCATCGGAGGTAATAATAAATCAAAAGTCTTTGTCATGCACTGGGTCTTGCAAATTAAGATTCTTGACATGTCAGTCTTTCACCTTCACAATCACAAGTGCCCAACGGCGTACGTGCACTCATGCCTTCTTTGAATGTGCAGTTCAGCTAATTACTCGTGCTACCCCGAGCCATGGTTTGGAGCAGTGAAGCCCTACTGTGATCTGATCTGGATAGCCAGGGCCACTTCATGTGACTCAACCAGAATTTCTAGATCAGTGGATCTGACAAGGACCACTTTTGGAGGGTTTTGGTTGTCCACATGTCCATGCCCACTTGATGACTTAGGTCAAATAGAGTTAAACGTGCCGGGAAGGCATTTTTGTCTCTTGAGTGGTAGCTAGTGGAAGAAATTTTCATTGGACCAACATCATCTTATCCAGCCACCATGCTTAATAAAGCTTTTTTAGGTGCAAATATAAATATCATCTTAATAAAAGAATTCACGAGACACAAAAATAAAATCATCTTCTCCCACTCAGGACTCTAAGCCTGTAAAGAGACATTCATACCTTTCGAAGCCTTCCTTGTATATAAATGCATGATGTTATAAAATTCCGTGACATTTAAATGCTTGGGCAAATCATTTTTTATATTTTTCATGGCCTACTTAGGATCGTGACCAAAATGATTCTACTTGTTTTAATTAAACAAGTAGAGGGTGCTAAATGTGATGATGGGATCGGATTTTATGCAATGACTCTTAATGGACCGAAAATGAAGAAGTTGAATGAAATTTTTCATGGAACCAGTTCCATTAAATGATTACAATGGGCGTGTTTATGCACAAGTCTTTCGAAAGGCACGAGTGTTCCTCCGACAAACACAAGCAGACCTAACAGACCATACCTAAAAAACCAAGCCGACAGCAAGATAAGGAGTGGAGGATGGAAATCTGAGGAGATATAAAGGCTGGCTGGCCCAGCTAACTTCATTTCAAAAACCATTACATTCATATCTAAAGCCTTGAATCAAACCTATTACGTGACACTTGTCTTTGAGACAATGTAGAGGATAAGGCGTTTCCAGTGCAATCTTAACAAGCCAAAGTCTAATTTAATTGTATATGTTAAGAAAGGGCGCCTCTGGTGATGTTAAAACAAGTAAAGATTTGTTTGGATAATTTTAATCTATGCCCCTGAGTTTTGATAAAATTGCACTTGATGCAGTATAACTTTGTTATTTGCAAGTTTAATCTGAAGATTTTATTTGTATTTCACTCATACCCTTGATGTCATGGTCTACGGAAAATCACTACCTATGATATTAAAAAACGAGGTTATATTTTAAAAGTGACAAAAAAACAACCCTTAAAGGATGAAGTTATATTTTAAAAATGACAAAAAAAAAAAACCTTAAAGGACGAGGTTATATTTTAAAGATTGACAAAAAAAAAAAACCCCTTGAAAAACGAGGTTAAATTTAAAAATGACAAAAAAACCCTTGAAAGGACTATACAGCACGTTTTTTTAAATAAGTAGTGAGAATTCAAGAAAGTGAAACATGTTTCCATTGCGTCACTTTCAATGACAAGATGGAGGGAAAAGATAGCCATTTAAAAGCTTTATTCTTACCTTATAGCATTGATAACAAATTCTAAAGGATTGTAATTTCACGGTGTATGTAGTCATAACTAAAATATTAAGAGTATACTTGCAAAGAGTAAATTAACATAGTATTAGGTATAATTTGATTAAAATTCAAGAGTATCTATGAAAATTGTCCATTTTTTTTTATCTTCTTTCACTTTTTCTTTTTTTTTATTGATGTGATAGGTAATTATTTTCTATCTTTATTATTTATATTTTAAATTATTACTTTCTATTCTCATCCAAAGTCTTTTTTCTTAAAATCTTCATTCACTCTATTTTTAATTGTCGCTAGCTATCATGTCACATCATTTTCTTTTTCCTTTTTTTTTTTTCAAATTTCACTTTTTCTTCCTGTTGGGACTAGAGATGGACACCTTTCATTAACTCCTAAAGCCACTCCTACCTTCCAAGTTGTTCAGTGTTTGTGTTCATCGACTTAAACACT
>JAYJMB010065923.1:0-25238 GCA_036873735.1 Pouteria campechiana
TTTAGGAATCAAATGTGTGCAAAAGATGAAGTATTAGGAGAATAAAATATGACATTTTGCATTCTCATCAGAAACCTACACTTGCAGCTTCAATTTCTAGAATTATTCTTCTGATGACTCTTCTTGAGCTGTTCGGATTTCATCTACTAAGGTAGGTCGAATGCTTAATTGATATGTTTGAGTAACTACTCCTTTCATTCCAACCTACACATCTAGTTTCCTCAGTTCGTCAAACAATTCTACTTTTGATGTAAGCACACCGGCTAAACTACTCCTAGATTTTCTACTTAAAGCATCGGCTACTACATTTGCCTTTCCAAGATTATAGTAAATGTTCAAATCATAGTCCTCAACTAATTCAAGCCACTACCAATGCCTTATGTTTAATTCTTTCTGTGTAACGATATATTTCAAACTTTTATGATCAGTGTATATATCACATTTCTCTCTATAAAGATAATGTTGCCATATTTTTAGAGCAAACACTACTGCTGCCAATTCTAAGTCATGGGTTTGATAATTATGCTCATGAGGGTGTAATTGTTGTGATGCATAAGCTATGAAATTTCTATTCAGCATTAAGACACAACCCAAACCCTTCTTAGACACATCACTGTATATTACAAATCCGCCCTATCCTAATGGAAATGCAAGAATTGTTGCCTCTACTAACTGTCTCTTTAATTCTTGAAAAGCAGTTTCACACCCATCATTCCATTCAAATGGAATTCCTTTTCAAGTTAACTAGGTCAATGGCATAGCAATAGTAGAAAATCCTTCAACAAACCTCCTATAATACCTAACTAATCCCAAAACGCTTTGGACCTAACCTACTATGGCAGGTCTAGGCCACCACAGAGATGCCATCCCCCAAAATCACATGACTTAGAAAGGCTACACTATTCATCTAGAAGTCACATTTCTTTAGTTTTGCATAAAGCCTTTCTCCTTCTAGTTTTTGCAAAGTCATTCTCAAATGTTATTCATGCTCCTCTTTGTCTTTTGAGTAAATCAAAATGTCATTGATGAATACAATTACAAATCAATCCAAGTAGGGTTTAAAAACGCAATTCATTAAATTCATGACATTTTTGGAGCATTTGTTAACTTGAATAGCATTACCAAAAATTCATAATGCCCATATCAAGTTCTAAATTCAGTTTTATGAACACCTACAAGCTTAACCCTTAATTGATGATATCCAGACTGCACATCTATTTTAGAGAATACTGTAGCTCATTGCAACTGATCTAATATATCATCTATCATGGTCAATGGATATTTATTCTTGATAGTGACTTTATTCATTACTTGATAATTGATGCAAAATTGTAGACTTTCATCCTTCTTCTTAACAAAAATAATTAGTGCACCCCATGGTGACACACTGGGACGGATGAATCCTTTGTCCATTAAGTCCTGCAATTGCACCCTCTGCTTGTTCAACTGGTGCTATCCGGCATGGGGCCTTAGATGTTGAATCTGCCCCAGATTGGAGGTCAATGCAAAATTCCACTTCTAGTTCAAGAGGTAATCCAGACAATTTTCTGAGAAATACATCTAAAAAGCTCATACTATAGGTATATCCTCAAATGATCGATCCTAAGAATGGGTGTCAATGGATGATACCAAGTATGCTTCACACCCTTTTCCCACTAAAATAAGTGCCTCCATAGCTAATACAAGCATAAGAGTCTTAAACTTAGGTGAACTCCTAAAGATAATTTCCACCTTATCACGGGTCTTCAAGGTTAGTTGTTTTGTTTTACATTCAATTTTAACTTCATACTTGGCTAACCAATCCATATCCAGTATAATATCCAAATCCTTCATATTTAATACAATTAGATTAGCATAAAACTATCTACTCTCGATTATTATAAGTATCTCATAACATGCTTCTATAGCTGTGCTAACTGCTTTCAATAGAGTGGACACCTCTATCACATGATGCATGAGATATTTAGACAAGCTAGCTCTATTCACGAATGCAATGGAGATAAAAGACTGTGAGGCACCCAAATCAAATAAAACATATGCCATGCAATTACACACAAAAAGATTACCAATGACTATGTGATCCATGGCCTGAGCTTCCTAAACATTGGTTGCCTATATTACTACAGTCATTGGAGGTCTACGTTATTCATTCTACCTTCTAGGAACTACATTAGGCCCTCAACTTTTGTCTCTCATCTAACCCCCTACCACGTTCAAGATTTGGTGGTGCTCGAGAAGTTACACTGTCATTCTTTCCTTGGTTAGGACAATTCCATCAAATATGACCAATCTTGCCACATAGAAAACAAGTGAATGGTCTTCGCTGTCCCAAGTCCCATGGTTGACTCAACACTTGACTACTTTCCTTAATTTGTTTTGGAGTCGATCTAATCAACCTTCCTCCTAATTTCTTTAAGAGTATGGGACAGTCAAATTTCAAATGTCCTAACTTCTTGTAATAATTACAAGCTTTAACAGATATTACACTATCACTCTGCTTAGGTTTGGCCTAGTTCATCGCCTCTATGAAGTTTCTCTTAGATGTCTCCTCTCTTTGAATTTAGATTGCTCCTCTACTTCCTGTTTCACAGGAAATGCATGTTCCAAGATATCCTCGTATCTGATCAACATAAGCGGGTGATAAGCTCATAATATATCATGTTTTTGTATCTAAATTCATATGTTTAAGATCCTCTTTTAATGTTTTTGCAGTAGTTTATATTGACATTTAAGTGAATATTGCACTTAACAGAGTGTGTTTTGTTATAGACATAAAAATCTGTAAATTGAAACTGAAGATTACAAAAGATGTCACTTTAAGCAATTTCTAAGACTGATGGAGGCTTATTTAAAAAATGTGTTCAACATAAAAACTTTATACTTTGTTCTTATCTTTCCAACGTATTAATAATCATATGATTCTAAGTTTGTATGAGAAAGTTATGACTAAAATAGTCAACTATCTCTAGAGCTTCACATTCATCTGCTAATTTGTCTGATAGAAGGCATCACTTTCAGGCCCCACAACTCATATAACATGGATGATTCAGAAACAATGATCAACATGAAAGTTGTAGTCCCTAAAATTATCTATCTAATTCAAAATGAATCATGTAATTTTGAGTTTGTATGTGAAATTTATGATCAAAACACTGAAACTGCTTCAGAACTACTTTGTCTGTAAAAAGTATAGATTGGTCTATAGCTAGGCTACTTTGTCTATAAACTAACCAGAGATGAAGTAGATTTTTCTGAGATAAAGTAGATTTATCCGTAGCAAGCCTAATTTGTTTGTAAACTAACCAAAAATGAATTTTATAATGCAAAAATTTTAGACAAATGCAGAAAACAGTTTGGGATGAAATAAAAGTGCTCTAGATGGAGATTTCAGATATGATGAACGTACTTTTGTATTCCAAACTATGATTTTAGAAATTAGTAATGTGTTTAAAGTATTTTCAGCAATTGGGTTACATAATACCCAACTATTTTAGTTATCTTTGGAAGTTGATTTTTCTACATAAGTGTTGCTACAATCTTTATAAGTCAAAGATGTCAAATTGAGGGCTAATTTCTAGGCAAAAGGGTGTTGCAATTTTTAGCAGTTATTTCTGGAATCCAGGACATCCAACAACTCAAATTAATTTGGAACTCATATTTTTATGCTTAGAAGCTATATTTTCATGTAGAAAGGTTGGTTATTCTCAGGAGACAATCTTTGTGCATAAAGGAATTGCAATTCATGGAGGATTCTTATTGAAACCCTATTGTTTTGGTTATTTAAGGACATCCAAAACAAATTTTAAGGGAGATGAACACAGTTTAACACAAAGATTGGATAAGAGAAGTTTTCCAAGGGAGTGAGAGAAGGATTTTGAGTTCTGCAATCATACATATTTTAGAGAGTTTTATTTTTATTTTTATGAACTATATTCCTTTTTCTGGGGCGATGATGTAGCCCTCCTTGATATTCATTGTTAACAGAGATTGTTTGTTTATCAATTCAATATCATTTTATTTCATTCATTGTGTATAATGCAATCATCTTATTTATTTAATTATCTGATCACTAATTATGTGAATTAGCTTGATTATCTTTGAGTATGTGGTTAAGGTAGATACCATATGATAAACCATGTACTGTACTCTTTTGAATGAATAAGTAAATTTTTAAGGTAGATGTCATATGCTAAACTATTCTACTTGGTTTATTCAAGTTCTTTTGATCTTCGTGATTTTTTAATCTCAATTATACTACACACCATAGGTAATTTGAATGGGAGAAAATACCTGATTTAAACCCGGACGCTTAACAGTAATGATCATTCAATGGATAGAACAAACCCAAGATGCTGAATTGATACCAATATCTCAACAATACTAAATATCATTTAGTGGTGAAGTCAGATTACCAAACTCTTACAACCTGAATACTATTTTACATGACTCAAGCTATTATTTTCTATTTATCTTACATTGCATTTTTATTCACTTAGTCTATAATTTAACTTATTGATTTAGGAACTTAGTTTTAGCAACTAGGCAAAATTGAATCATTTTGATAGTTCTCTGTGAGATCGGCCCTTGCTAAGTGCATTGTATTGCGATACACTAGTAAACTTGCGAGGAATTATAGTTTGACCATCAAGATTTTGGCATCATTATTAGGGAACTAGTTCCAAATTGATTTGATTAATTTAGTTATAAATTTTCTTTTTCATTATTGTAGTTTATTTTAATTAGGATTTTTAATTCTTTCTTGTTTTTGTAGTTTATTTTAACTAGAATTTTTAATTCTTTCTTTCTTTCTTTTGCAGAACTGTGAATGCAAGAAAGATAATCGTAGAGTCTAGTTTTGTCCTCCTTGAATAATCACATTGATAAACTGAAAATAGAAACAAAAACCATATGTGAAGAAGACATTCAGATGGTTGACGAATGTGGAAAATAGAGTGGTTCAACAAGCTAAAGCTCAATAGCTATTGAAGGAATTTGCAAGTGCAACGATTGGAATCTAACCTTCATGCATTATTTAGATGAAAATGCTAGGAATTATGAGCTAAAGCATATACACTTTAACATGCTTCCTTCTTTTCATGATGTAGCTGTAGAGGATCCTTTAACATTCATACATAATTTATATACAACTATTCAAACTTTTCCTTTGTAGTGTTTAACTGAGGATCAATTGCACATGAGATGTTTTCCATACACCTTGAAGGATGCAGCAAAGACCTAGTTTATGACATTAGCTCCTAGTTCACTTACCACATGGGATACAGTTTACAATAAGTTCATTAGTAAATTCTATTCTCATGCTAAAACTACAAAACTAAGAGGTAAAATAGCAATTTTTGCTTAGATGGAAGGTGAGGGATTACATGGACTTGGGAAAGATTTAAAGTATTACTGACTCAATGTTGTTACCATTGTATTCCTTTGGAGTTGCTAACTTAATTTTTCTATGATGGATTAACACGATCATGCCAAGTTGTGGTTGATAATGCTTCAGGAGGAGCCATGGGAGAGAAAACCTAGAGGTGAAATATGATTTATATGATATGCTTGGAGTGAACTCACAATAAAAAAGTGCTAGAGGTACGTCTAGAGAAATGTATGAAGTGAATTCTATTATTGAGCTTTCTATGCAGATGTCAGAGCGTACAAAGTAGATGGAAATGATGTGCTTCATGATAATGAACCAACAACAACTTGTTCGTGCTGAGGTATGTTCTACTTGAGGTATTTTTGGTTACTCATACATTATTTATCCTTCTAGGCAGAATTTTGTAGGTTTTTTGAGACAAGCCATGCGATGAACTTTTTCAACCAGCAACCCTATGATGATCCATATTCAAATACCTATAATCCTGGTTGAAGAAGTCATATAAATTCTTCATGAAACAACAATTAGAATCAGATTCAACCTAGAACTTGTTTTCAACAAAAGAAGCCTACACTTGAAGAAACTATGCAGAGTTTCATTCAAGTAACTCAGACACAATTCTAGAACAATGAAACAAGATTTCAAAAATACTGAAACAAGAATTCAGAACATTAAGGCATCGATGAAGAATTGAGAGGAGGTAAGGTAATAGATAATAAAGTTGGTGATGTGATTAACAATTCCAATATTTCTACAGATGAAGTGAATGCAAGGAGAGCTATGTTCCCAATTCTAGATCTTTCACTCAACTACAAGCCACCACCAATTTGTGATCCACCCATTCCTTTTCCTAGGTTTTTGATGCAAAGCAAAGTTGTTGAAAAACCTTGCAATGATAATGAGCAAAGTCTAGCTTTAGATGTCTTCACACAAGAAAAAACTAGTAAGATGATTGCAATAAAGGAGATGATCAAAGAGAAATTAGAACTGAAGCAATTACCTAATCATTCAAGGTATGCATCTGTAGGCAATGATTCATTCTTTCTAGTGATTATTTCTTCTTCTTTTATAAGTATGGAAAAGAAAGAAAAGCTCACACAATTTCAAGACCATATAATGGTGTTTGATGTTTTCAAGGAGATGAAGCTGCCTAATGAGAACGAGAATTGTAATAAGATTAATGGAGTGGATGGAAGCACAAAGGAATTTTTAGGAGGGCCCATAAACACAATTGAAGCAGCACTAGTTGAAGGAGATGAATTAGAAGATGCTAAATCAGTCAACTATTTCTATCAATTAGGAGCCCCTAAATTTTTCAAGCCACTACAAAGTTTCAAAGAATTGGATCATAGAAAGGCCAAATTTCAATTCAAAGATAGAAGGCCATGGTTGGGTTGAGACTTTAAATAAAGCACTTCTTGGGAGGCAACCCAAGTTTCTGAACTTTCTTTATTTTCTTAGATTCAGTTTAGTTAGCTATTTTTTTCTCCATTAGGATAGTTTTTTTTAGTTATGGTTTGATGTTTCTATTATAGAAGTAAGAAATATAATTTCAAATTGAGCATAGAAGTTAAAGAAGATTATAGATTATGTGTTAAGCGTTAAAAGTGTTAGAAATTTGCAAAGGGTGCCAATCAATTTTAGAAGAAGAGGATTAGAATGCACTTCATTCAGGGAAGCCCTTAAATTTAAACTTCTTTTATTATTTCTAATTGAGGACAATGATTGATTTAAGGTTAGGGGTATTTGGGGAGTTACATTTAGATTTGTAAAATTCAGAATTTGGATTTGCAAAATTTAGAATTAAGATTTGCATTCAGTTTGGAATTTTTTTCAGAATTTAGGTGTATATTTTTAAGAAGCTACACTTTCTAATGACTTAGCCAAGTAAATCCAAGAGCAATTATGCTAACATGCTGAAATTGAGTAGGATGGATTCTCTCTTAATGATCAGTAACATATGTTAAGCTTTTTATTACCAATGCACATGATTTAGAAAGAAGGATAGGTGTTATCTTGTGATTCAATGATTCTTGTGATAAGTCCTTCTTGTTCATGACTGATGAAAATTTTATTGAGCACATTATGTTATGATCATGCAACGTGTATGTAGATTAGTTGATGATGTTGTAAATTAAGTAACTTATTTTAGTTGACATGAGCATGTTAGAAATTTTTTGATTATCCCTTAAAGCAAAATCCTAGATAACATGTTTACTTTGAAGTGATTTAGGGATTCTTTGATCAGTTTGAGCCTTTCAAGCTAACCTAGTATATTCACTATCACTAGTGTCCCCATTGAGCCTTAATGAGAGAATGAAATATGCAAAGCATGTGAAATACCATCATTCAATTTTTCTTTCTTAAGCCTCATCATATAGACCTTTTTAGCCTATAAAACTATGACCGACCTATTTAGAGACCTATTTTATGCACATGGTTGTTAGAGTGGCATAAAAGTGCAAAAGAAGATAAGTTTGAGGGTGTTAAAAAGAAGAATGCCACAAAGAAGAAGAAAAAAGAGAAAAGAAAAGGATTAAGTAAGGAATCATCTTTTGATTGGGGGGATTGCATCCCAATGAACTTGATAGAAAATAAGTTTGGGAGTATGATAGTAATAAAGCCCATAACAATAAAAATAAAATGGAAAAACCCTAAATAGAACGTCAAGGGAGTGAACATTTATGTGCAAATTTATTTATGATCTCTTACTTTATGAATTCTTAGTCTTTTTCTTTGTTAGCCAAACCGAAGGCCCTATTACAAGCTTAACAAAGACCTAGTGATCCAAGTGAACATAGTTGTCTACATTAGTGGAGAGGGATTTTGAAAATCAAGCTTATGAGGTGATTCATGAAGATCATTAGAATCATTAATTTTCACATTGTTGACTGAAAAACATGCATATAGCATGAGATTGACACTGCACACACACACACACACACACACACACATTTTCACTTCATGAAATGATTGATGAAGTATGGATTTTAAGAGATTACTTAACATCTTGAGTGATTTTTGAGATATGTGCACATGTATAATTTGTTTGGCATATGCTTGATTTTTTTAAAGAGATTTTCCTAACTAATTCATCAGTTTGGATTGTTATTTTGCACGAGGATGATCAAAAGCTAAGTTTGAGGGTATTTGACAAGCTCATAATATATCATGCTTTTCTATTTAAATTCAACATGTTTAGGATCCTCTTTTAATGTGTTTGCAGTGGTTTATATTGACATTTAAGTGAATATTGCACTTAACAGAGTTTGTTTTGTTGTAGATTTAAAAATCTGTAAAATAAAATTGAAGATTATAAAAGGCGTCACCTTAAAACTATTTCTGGGATTGATGGAGGCATATTTGGAAAATGTGTTCAACATAAAAGTTTTAGCCTTTATTCTTATGTTTACAATGCATCTAGAATAATATGATTCTAAGTTTATTTGAGAAATTTATGCCTGAAATAGTATAACTATCTCTAGAGCTTCACATTCGCTTACTAATTTGTCTAATAGAAAGCATCACTTTGAGGCCCCATGACTCATAGAAGATGGATGATTCAGAAAAAGTGATCAACATGATAGTTGTAGATCCTGAAACTATCTATCTAATTCAAAAATAATCATGTAATGCTAAGTTTATATGAGAAATTTATGATCAAAGCATTGAAACTGCTCCAAAACTACTTCGTCTGTAGAAAGTAGAGATTCATCTGTATCAAGGCTACTTTGTCTATAGACTAACCAAAGATAAAGCAGATTTGTCTAAGATAAAGTAGATTTGACTATAGTAAGGCTACTTTATCTGTAGACTAACCAAAGATGAATTTTACAATGCAGAAATTTTGGACAAATGAAGAAAATAGTTTGGAATGAAATAGAAGTACTATACATGAAGATTTCAAATATGATGAACATACTTTTGCATTACAAACTATGATTATAGAAATCATCAATGTGTTTATATTTCTATTAGTTGGGTGACATAATACTCAACTATTTAAGATATCTTTGGAAGTTGATTTTTTTGCATAAGTGTTTCTACAATCTTTAGAAGTCAAAGATGTCAAATTGAGGGCTGATTTCTAGGCAAAAAGGTGTAGCAATTTTCAGTAGTTATTTTTTGAAACCAAGACATACAACATTAGATTAATTTAGAATTCCTATTTTTATGCATAGAAGCTATCTTTTTATTTGGAAAGCTAAGTTATTCGTAGAAGAGGATCTTTGTGCATAAAGGAATTACAATTCGTGGAGGATTCCTACTGAAACACTGTTGTTTGGGTTATTTAATGACGTCCAAAATAGAGTTTAAGGGAGATGAATACAATTTAACATAGAGATTGGAAGAGAGAAGTTTTCCAAGGGAGCAAGAGAAGGATTTTGAGTTCTACAATCATACATATTTTAGATGTTTTATTTCTATTTTTATAAACTAAATTCCTTTTTCTAGGGAAATGATGTAGCCCTCCTTGATATTCATTGTTAATGGAGATTGTTAGTTTATTAATTCAATATCATCTTATGTCATTCATTATGTATAATGCAATCATTTGATTTATTTAATTTTTGATTACTAATTATGTGAATTAACTTGACTAACTTTGAGTACATGGTTAAGGTAAATGTCATATGCTAAATCATGTACTGTGCTCTTTTGAATGAATGAGTAAATTTTTAAGATAGATGCCATATACTAAACTATTCTACTTGGTTCATTAAATTTCTTTTGATCTTCATGAGTTTTCAATCATAATCACACCACATGCTATAAGTAATTGGAATGAGAGAAAATATGTGATTTAAACCCACAATCATACAATGGATGAAACAAACCTAAGATGTTGAATTGATGCCAACATCTTAACAATATTAAATGTCATTGAGTGGTGAAGTCAGATCCCCAGACTCTTACAACCTTAATACTATTTTACATTACTCAAGCCATTGTTTTCTATTTATCTTACATCGCACTTTTATTCACTTAGTCTATAATTTATCTTGTTGATTTAGGAACTTAGTTGTAGTAACTACACATAATTGAATTAGTTTAACAGTTCTCTATGGGATTGATCCTTGCTAAGCACACCATACTGTCGTACACTCGTGCACTTGTGATGAATTATAATTTGACTATTAGTGGGGCTAACTTCTCTTGGATATCCAACCGTAGTCCTTCCTAAAATTTTTGCATTGTCTTTGGTAAATCCATTTGGTCCATGGTACAAATCGTGCCAAAGACCTAAACTGACCATCATATTCTTCTATAGTTCTCTTTCCTTGTAATAGTGTTAAGAATTTGGTAGCTTGCTTAGCCTTCTCACTAGCCAGCACATATCTATGGAGCAATCTCTCTCTAAAATCAACCCATGTCATCCTGGCACCATTACCAAAAACTATCAATTTTTTAGTTTGCCACCACTATTCTGCCTCACCTTCCAGTTTATAAACCCCATATAATACTTTATGCTCTTCACAACATTCATATATGTAAATACTTTTTTTCTATACTAGCTAGCCATTCATTCACTATGCAGTAATCCCTCTATCCTTTGAAAATCAGAGGCTTCATATTTTGGAAAGCTTTCATATTTAAACCCATACCTGGCTGCCTTTGGGATATCTATCCCATATCTGGTTCTACATTTACTGGCCTTCTCTGTGTCCTCACCATTAGTTGAGGCTCCTCTACAGGCCTCCTTTTGAACTATTTATTATAATGTCTAGACAATACCCCCTATCATTATCATCATAACACCAAATTCTAGCTCCATTGTTTGAGGAGGCATAGGCGGAACTGCATCACCACTAGGAATTGCAGTGCTCGACCTATCTACTCTTACATGTTCTGCCTCTTGACCTTCCTTAGGCTTTCTTACTCCTCCTTCAACTTCATTTTGTGTAAAGACTAGTATTTCATCAGCCCTGAAGGATTCCTCCTGAGTTTCCCTAATAATAATCCACTTCGCTAGAGTCCAGGTAGTCCTTCTCAGTGACTCCTCTTCCACCATGGGGGCTTTACCTTTGTCCACTATTTTCCTCAATGTCATTGCTATATAAGGAAGAGTATATGATCATATAACAACACTAGATTAAGAAAGTAATTCAAATTATTAATATAAGGATTTGAATCACGTCTTATACTAACATTCCCCCATGTTTCTAATATTTTGAAAACTAGACATCTCATTCGTTTACCCCTTTCCAACACCCTTACCATTACAGTTATGGGACTTATCTCCTCTTGAGTATTTGACATAACTCCATTCTAATACCACTCTGTAATGCCCCACCATTCAGAGTCTCCCCTGAACTTACCCTCTTAAACCTATATGCAAGAATTATAAATACCCACAAATGCCCAGAATTATAGTTGCAATGTAAGGTAATGTGAGGAAAAAGGTATACATATCCCTGCTAAAGTAATAACATGCAAGTTAATTTATGCATCTTAGTTCTATGTTAATTACAACACATTAATTACACATTATTTACAGTCTTGATATAACTCCCAAAGTCTATTATAATACATTTCCAAAATATATCAAAAATTAAGAATTTCAAAGCATCAGGGTCTATCCCTCTCCTAAGCTCCAACCCCTCATTGGGCTCCATCTTCCGACCTATCAACTTAAAACAAGATAAATAGGGTGAGTCTGGGCAATTCAGTAAGCAGATATGCAAGTAATAATCAATAGAATGTATTATTAAGCAACCTTATATGTACAAATGGAACTATTATTATGTTTATCTAGTGATAAGAATTTCTAGCTAAGAGTCTACTCATAATTGAGTCATTATCACCTCTACTTATTTTCCCTTTACTACAATCAATATCATACCTAGGAGCTATTAATCAAGTGAACTTAGCCACACATCAAGTGGTCTTAGCCACATACTAAGTGGAATCAGCCACATACTATGTGGACTCAACCACGTACCGAGTAGACTTAGCCACATACCAAGTGGACTCAATCTTCTTAGAGCTTTGGTGTGCTCTAATTCTTCTTTGCAACCCTGGCTATAAATGTTACGAGACTTATAACAATATAATCATTGGCATGATATCCCGCCCTCGTTCCAACATAGGGATCACCAGTTCTCCATCCACACCTACTAAGTAAGGAGAGTAGTCTCACACAATAGGCCTAATTTGACCTCTTTGCCATTACGGGGGGTATAATTACCATAAATACACCCAATTTTTATAAAATAGGCAAATTTTAGAAAAATTGGGAAAATTACTATTCACAACAAATTAAGTTTGCAACATGGAAATTCTGTGCCCCAAAATGGGAGTTCTATGCCGCAACATGAAAATGTTGTGTCATGGCATGGACCCTGCTGTATCCCTTTCTTTACACTTTTTGAGTTCCATGCCGTGGCATGGGAATTTTGTGCCGTAACATGGAAATGCTGATCATTTGTTTTGGTTGGAAGCTTGCACTGTTCATTCCATCTATTATTCCCCATATAGGCATGCTAAATCTTTCATTTTAAGCCTACTCAATTTATATACCCAAATTACCATCCTTTACATTCACCTATAATAGTATCCATCACACCTCATGCCAAGTAAGTTATCATTGATGCGTATACATTTAATCATCAAATCATTACAAAAGAGATTGATATGTTCAGTTTCTCAACCTTATGTAAACCAAAATCTCTTTTATTCACATCATATTCAAATTATAAGATTCCCAACACATAAAAAATTTATTAGAATGATCAAAATATACAACTAAGAAAAACAGTTAAGTAAATTGAGTCTCACAACATCGAAAGTAAAACCTGCTTACGTTAATATCCAACGTCCTACCCTATTTCACCTGAAGCTTCAGGATTTCCCCATCAATACACCAATTTATGTCTCCTACACTCAAGATATACATGTAATCAACATTTAAATGTAATAAATGTTTATTAATCATAATTGTCTTAGATCTCATCCTTAGTTTATACTAAAGCCCCTACTAGAGTTTACTCAAATACTCAATTAAATTCCTAATTAAAGGGCACTGAATGTATCAATGACAAGGGTTAATCACACCACACCCTTCTTAGTATCATTTTATCACACATTTGATATGCAACTTTTGATTTGCATATCTTCAGCCATAGATGAGTTAAGGTTTCTACCCGAAACTAGACATGAGCATAATTTAACCAATTTCATAATGTACTTCATATTCAAAACACCTATTTCATCACTAAATTCATGTTTTCCCCAATTTTTAGTTTCCAAATTCCTAAATTACTTTCATAAACTAAAATTAACAAAATCTATCTAGTAGAATTGGTACTTGATGATTAATCATTAGTGAAAATTAATTACCACTCACTTTCCTCTAACTGGAACTCCCAAATACAAGTTCTAGACCTCCAGCTTCCACCACTCTAGTCTACTAACATTGATGTTTTCTTAATGTTGGATTGTTGCTACATTGTTTGCCATCATCTGCCATCAATTTCCCCAACTTAATTCACCAAAATCCATGCCAAACAAAGCTTTTTCCAAAACTTGGGGATGTATGGGAGGGGTGGAAACATATGGGATTGGAAAAAGGGGGCTGGTGGATCATTTTAAGCTCTACTCCCTATAATACTCTAGTGACCCATGCAACCACATTCATGTGCAGTCCATTTGTGATGCTTTTTGCTATATTCTAACATTGTATTTCCTTCTTGTTCATCCTATCCCTTATTCCTTTAAGCATGCCTATCCAAATTTTCCATTTATATTGCCAAGCACCACACGTCCAACTCAAGCTTCCTGATCAGTCTGCCATGGTAAACTTTTCAAGGCCTCACATTAAAGAATCGGAGCACTATAAAGCCAAATTTTATTTCAAAGATGGAAGACCATAGTTGAGCTAAGACTTTAAACAAAGTGCTTCCCGGAAGGAAACCCAAGCTTTCAAACTTTTCCCTTTCTTTTGTTTATTCCCATTAGCTTAGTTTAGTTTCTTAAATTTAATTTTTGGTTATTTTTTTCTTAATGCAGATGATCCATTCAAAAAGTCATGCACACCATCAAAAATAGCCCTCCTACCCTATTAGAGGAGAGCATGTCCCCACAAGAAAGTTTCCTTCTCACCTTATGCATTATTTTGAAACATTGAGGATATTGTTTGGTTTAAGTTTGGGGGTGTTAATTCATTTGCATTTAGTTATGGGAATTTTTTTTTGAATTTAGGTATATTTTTTCAATGAGCTTCACTTTTTGATCCCTTAGCCAAGAAAATTCTAGAGCAATTGTGCAAAAATGATAAATTTGAATGAGTTAGATTAATTCTTTCTTGATGATCATTAACCTATGCTTAGTTTTTTATTGCCATTGCACATGATTTAGAAGGAATGATAGGCATTACCTTGGTATTGAATGATTCTTGTGATAAGTTTTTCTTTTCATGAATGATGAAATTTTTATTGAGCACATTATGCTATGATCATGTGAAGTGTATGTGGATTAGTTAATACTATTATGAATTTAGTGCTATATTTTAATCAACATAATCATGATAGAACTTGTTTGGTTATCCCTCAAGGTGAAATTCTAGATAATGTTTTTCCTTGGAAATGATTTAGGCATTCTTTGATCAATTTGAGCCTTTCAAGCTAACCTAGTATAGTCATGTTACTAGTGTCCCCATTGAGCCTAACAGAAAGAATGGCATATGCAAAGCATGTAAAAGACCACCATTCAACTTTTCTTTCTTTAGCCTCATCACTCAAACCTTTTTAGACTGAAAAATCATATTTGACCTATTAAGAAACATATTCTATACACGTGGTTGTTAAAGAGGTATGAGTGAAGCAAAAGAAGATAAGTTAAAGTGTATTGAAAAGAAAGATGCCAAAGGAAAAGAAAAAGGACAAAAAGAAAAGAATTAATAAGGATTCATCCTTCAATTAGGGGGATCACATCCTAATGAACTCAAAATAAAATAATTTTTAGGGTGTGGTAGTAATACAAGCCATAAAAAAAAAGAGAAGAGATAACAAAAGTAAAGAGAGTGAACATTCATGTACAAATTCATTTATGATCTTTTACTTTATGAATCCTTTTTCCTTTTCTTTTATTAGCCAACACCAAAGCCTCATTAAAAGCTTAATAGAGACCTATTGATCCAAGTGTACAGTGTTTCTATATTAGTGGAGAGAGATTATGAAAAGCAAGCCTATGTGATGTTTATAGAGATCATTAGAATTACCAAATCGCATGTTGTTGATTGAAAAGCATGCATGTAGCATGAGATTGATAAGGCACACATACACAATTTCATTTCATGAAGAGATTAATGCCACATGAGTTTCATGGGATTACTTGGCAAGTGTTTTGAATAAGTTTTGAGTTATGTATATATGTGTAATTTTTTTGGCATGTTTTGATTATTTAAGAGAGATTATCTTAACTAACCCATGAATTATATTTGCTGTTTTGCTTGAGGACAACCAAAAGCTAAGTTTGGGGGTATTTTATAAGCTCATAATTTGCCATATTTTAATACTTAAAATTTCTATATTTTTAATCCTTAATTGACATGATTTAATTGTATTATATCTACATTTGATTAAATATTTTACTTAATGAAATTAGTTTTGTTTCAAGCATCAAAACATATAAAAAAGGAGCTAAAATGACAAAGATGTTACTTGTATACACTTTTTATCAAACATGAAGGCTAATGTGGAAATCGTTTTTAATGAAAGAGTTGTAGCCATTGAAATTATCTTTCCAAAGCATCAATAATTATGTTATTTTGATATTGTATGAGAAAGATATGGCCAAAATAATGAACCTGTATCGGGTGGACAACAGTCAAGCACTGTGGTATCTAAATCAAATGTCGTGGCACTCAAAATGTTGAATGCAATCTTGGCCAAATTTGAGTGTTGTAACATCCAAATCAAATGCAGCAGCAACTGAAGTGATGAAGGGTCAATCTTGGTAGGAAAAAACTGAGCACTGCAAAAATTGAATGTGCCAAAAGTTGGTTATTTTTAGAAGTTGTCTTTATTTGTGTGTAAACATTACTTAACTTATGCAATGTAGTTCTTAACCCATTAGAGGGTTATAAATTGAAGATTAAGATGTTCATTAGAGGGCTTTTGGCATGGAGGACTTGAAGATCAAGGATTTTGGTGAGAGCTAGGGGGAGATCGACTGCAACGTAGAGTTTTATCTTTTTTCGTGTTCTTCCTTTAATTTTGTGATGATGTTTAAACTACTTAGATTTATTTATATTATAATTATGTGTAGCTAAACTTCTCTTTCTAGAGAAGATATGGATCTTATATGGATATCATGGGATGATTAATTAGTTATATTATTGGAAATTCTTATTAGTTTATTTGTGATGTCTTATTCTTAATACTTTCAATTTATTAGCCATCTATCGAATGATTTTATATTTGAGATTTGACACTTAGGAGAGTTAATCTTGAATAGGAACTAGGCATTATAACATGAAATTCTAGATGACTTGGGAGGGTTTCTAGGTTTTATGAAATGGTTAAAGAGAATCACAGATCTTAAAGTGTTCTTCATCTTCCAATTTTTATAGGAATATTGGAATTGGAATATTAAAAATAGATACATGACTCGGCACTTAGGATAGGGAGTTGAGTGAATTATGATTCTTGATTTATAAACCAAGAGAATGAACAATATATAATTAGTTGAGAATACTATGATTGAAATATTAATGAAATCAATCCTTTAGAGTTTTCCTATCTAGATTTTCTCCCTTCAAATCTGTTTACTTTTATTTCTTGTTCAATTTGTTAGTTTTTGGTCTTCCATATAAAGTTATAATTATTTATAATGATAGCTAGTGAGTAATTGAAATCAATAGTCCTTGTGGATACGACAACCTTCTTACTATTATACTATAAAACTTGGCACCATACACTTACGGTTTAATTTGCAGCAAACAATCAACTCTATGCAAGTGGCCCCAAAGAAAGGGGGAATGAAAGTAGTGAAGAATGATAATAATTAATTAATTATAATTAGAACTATCATAGGATGGACAGTTTGCATCGATTATAGGAAGTTAAATGCTGCTACAGAAAAGATCACTTCCCATTGCCATTAATTGATCAAATGTTGGATCAACTAGCATGTTTTGATTATTATTACTTCTTGGATGGTTATTTAGCATACAATCAAATAGTCATTACTCCAAAATATCAAGGAAAGACCACATTCACGTGCCCATATGGTACATTTTTTTCAAAAAAATGCCTTTTGGTCTGTGCGATGCACTAACTACTTTTTAGAGGTGTATGATGGCTATATTTTTTGACATGGTGGAGAAAATCATTGAAATATTCATGGATGATTTCTCTAGCTTTGGTAAATCTTTTGATCATTCCCTTGAAAACTTGAAATTGGTTTTAAAAAGATGTGAACAACCAAACCTTGTGCTGAATTAGGAAAATTGTCACTTTATGGTGAAAGAAGGTATTGTTTTAGGCTATTGAAGTTCATGCAAGGGAATTGAGGTTGATCAAGCCAAATTAGAGGCAATAGACAAACTCCCACCACTAACTTCTATAAAAGGAATTTGGAGTTTTCTTGGGCATACAAGATTTTACAAAAGGTTCATAAAAGATTTGTCAAAAAGTTCTAAGCTGCTCTCAAATCTACTTGCGCAAGGTATGCCTTTTGAATTCAATGATGAATGTGAGAAGGCATTCAATATTCTTAAGGAAATGCTTATCTCAGTCCCCATTGTTGTTGCTCCATATTGGGATAAACCATTTGAGTTGATGTGTGATGCAAGTGACTATATAATTGGAGCAGCTCCAGGACAGCAAAAGAATAAAGTATTCCATACTATCTATTATGCTAGCAAGACCCTCAATGATGCATAACTCAACCATGCCACAACAGAGGAGTTACTTGCAATTGTCTTTCCCTTTGATAAGTTCAGATCATATCTCATTGGCAATAAGGTAATTGTGTTCACTGATCACTCTATAATCAAATATTTTGTGGCTAAGAAAGATGCAAAGCCAAGACTCATCCGGTGGGTACTTCTACTCTTGGAAATCAAGGACAATAAGAGAACAAAAAATCTTATGATAGATCATCTTTCAAGATTGGAACTACAAGAAGATGAAGGATTGCAAAAGCCTCCCATTGGTGATTAATTCACTGATGAGCAATTATTTGTTGTTAGTTCAACAAAATCCCCATTGAGAATTTCATTAGTTTGAGCCTTCAAGCTAACCTAGTACATTGATTATTGCTAGTGTCCCCATTGAGCTTTAATAAAAGAATGACATATGTAAGACATATGAAAGACCATCATTCGATTTTCTTACTTTAGCTTTGTCATCCAAACCCTTTGAGCCTAAAAAACCATGTTTGATCTAATAAGAGACATATTTAATACAAGTGGTCATTAGAGAGGTATGAGAGAGCAAAAGAAGATAAGTTTAGGAGTGTTAAAAAGAAGAATGCCAAAACAAAAAAAGGGGGCAAAAGGAAAGGAGTCAATAAGAATTTTTCTTTCATTTGGGGGGATCACATCTCATGAATTCAAAAGAAAACAAGTTTGGGGGTGTGGTAGGAATACAACACACACACACACACACACACACACACACATATATATAAGAATACAGTTAATTATGATGAAAACTTGCATCTTTATGTCTCTTATTTTTTGAATCTTTTATCATTGACTTTGTTAGTCAGACCCAAGGCTCCACTAAAAGCTTAATAAGACTTATTGATTCTTGGTGATGAGTTGTTAAAATTTAGTGGAGAATGATGAGAGAGATAGGCTTATGGAGTAACACAACAAGTTCTTACAGTTGTTCATAATCTATCTAGGTCATAGGTAAATGGATGATACTGGCTATATTTACTGCACACACATAAAGAATCAAGAGTAAGTTATAGCAATGTTTAACTCAAAATTCTAGACATACATTGCATTTTAAAATTTTCTCCCAAGTTATATGCATATGAAATCATTTTGAGATCTCTGAAAACCGAACCTAATTAGTGCTTTGGTTTTTATTTTCCTTAAAAAAATTTTGTGTTACGTGATTAGTTTTCTTTTGTCTTATTTTGCTCAAGGACTAGAAAAATAGTAAGTTTGGGGGTATTTGACAAGTGAATTTTATTCACTTTTATCATATTTTTGAGCTAATTGTTAGTTTGTTCTTGAGTTGTTTCTAGTTGATTTATTATATTTGTGTTTGTGTTTATTTGTATGTATGTGAATGCAAGAAAGATGAGGAAAACATAGACAAATCAATGAGGAAAAGGAAGCAATGTAAAGGAGTTTGGAGTGAAGAATAAGTGGCTAAAAAGGTAATCAAGTTCTAAAGTTTTTCATAGGTGTAAAAAGATAAAAAGTAGCTAGGCACTCAATATTGGTTGAAGAAGCAAAATGGGCAGCATCTGAGCTCCATAGTGCCCATAACTTGATCTTGCAAAAGGAGCTTTGGATAAAACTTGAGCACTGTAGTGCCCAATATGCGTGGTAGCCATGTTATTTTTGGAAAGTCTATGGTTTGTGCATATAAGCTATTTAATTTATGCAAGAGGTCTTTAACCCTAATTATGGGAATATAAAAATGGGGATTAGCACATCCATTGGGGAACTCTTTGGTGAGGAGGCAAAGGCGAACAGAGGGAAAAGGCTGAGAATGCTATCTAGAGACATTGATCTTTTGATTCTTTTAGTTATCTTTAAGTTCTTTTATTTTGGGAATCATGATTAAGACAATATTTAGGGTTTTTTTAATCATATTATGATCTAAACATTCATTTCTAGGGGAACTATGTAGTCAAATTATGAACATTTATTTTTATCATTTTTAATTCAATTCCATGTTTATTAATTATTTATGGTGAGTGCGTAATCCAAGTTTAATGCTTGAGAAAGAGTACTGGTCCTTTCTTCTTGATTTGTGATTCAATTGAGGCTGAGAAGCGATAATTGAATTAGATCATGATTAGGCACCATAAGATTGCCATGATGATAGAGATATCCATGAGGCTTATGTAATATTATGAATTTCTTGTTCTTAATGCATCTTGGTTAGTTTAGAATTTTCACAGAGATGTAGAAAATTTGCTAACTAGGATAGATTGTTATGACAATAGAAAGAATAACAATTTTAAAAAGACAAATCCATTATCAACATAGGAATAAACATTGATTGATTAATTTAGATAAAAATTAAATAGGATTAATCCTGTGAACTCAGGAACCCCTAGATGTCTTAACTACTGATTTTCTACCTGTTTAAATTCTACATCATTACCAAAACTCCATTAGTTTAGATTTCTTTTCTTTTCAATATTTTTACCATATTTTGATTTTTCAAACAAATTTAGAGTTAGAGTAGTTGGTAGTTGGTAATTCTATGTCCCTGTGGGAACAATCTCTTATTTACACTTTATTACTTGTTGACAATATAGACACTTGCATTTAGAAAATCCACAATAGAACTTCACAGGTTCTAAAGTTTCATGTGCTCACAATTCTGACAAGAACCTGACCTTCAAAGGCTCTAAAGTTATAACTTTAGAGGCTTTGAAGTGTGCTTAAATTACAGATTATGTTAAGTGTTAAACACACAATCTTAAACAGTTGAAAACCCACCAAATGAAGATGCAACAACTAGAAGGTTTTAAAAACTTATAAATAAGAGTTCAAAAGAAGAAGTAGAAGACTGTTGAGTGCATTTAACAAGATTCAAACTTAAGAACTCAAGATTCCAGACAGTGTGATCACTCCAAAGAGCCTCAATGCCCAAAGTACTTTAGAGCTACATACTTATGCATCAAAGGAGAATAAAATATCATAATGTGGTTTATTATTTATTTTTTAATAGAGCTTAACTTTGTGTACATCTTAGCCTAGATTAGAGGCATTCTATTATACACAATTGTATTTGTAAGAGTTTATCGTTAACTCTAAAAACCAAAGAGAGTTGTTAGTTAGCTCAAAAACCAGATTGTATGAGTTTTGGTGAGCTCGTGGAAAACCAAATTGTGTAGAGCTATGGGTTAGCTCATAAAACCAAGGGAGGTGTGATTCCAAACAAAATTTAGTGAAGCCCAAGGTTGGGGAAACCTTGGAGAGTGGGCGCCTAGACAAATATAAATCCTTGCATTTCTATTGACTATGTGCTGGTATGCTTCCACTACAATCTTATTTCTACACTTTCACATCCCATTTATTTTCCCTACACCATTTGGATTCCATCTTTTCCATATACCTTGCCTATCATAGCAGGGTCGGACCCATCAAACTTAAAATGCATAACTACCCTTATGAATGCAATTTTCAAAATGGATAAGGATGAAAGTGGTAAGAGTGTTGATCAAAGGTTATAGGAGTATGATTGGATCTTTGTTATATTTGACCACCAATAGGCTTGATATTTTGTCTAGTGTGTGTATGTGTGCTCGATTTTAGTCAAATCTAAAGTAATCACATTATTCTATTGTAAAACATGTTTTCCAAATATCCTATAGAAACACTAAAATTGGGATTGTGGTACCTTAGAGGTTAATCATTTGAATTAGTTGGCTATTATGATGCTAACTATGTTGGATACTATTGGTCCTGAAGGTTAGGCTAATACTTAAGAGGGGAGGGGTGAATTGGGTACTTTAAAATTATTTCTCAACTGCTTTAAGATTAATTGTCCCTCTAGCCATCAATTACTCAATCAACAAATAAGCAAGTAAGTAAATGAACATAATGAGTTTTATAGTGGTTTGAGTAAAAACTCTACTCTACTCTTCCAAGAACGTTATTCTCTTAATGTCTTGGGTTCAACTATTCTCAATAGTAGAAATACAATAGTGCTCATAGCACTCTTTTAGATTACAACTATAAGAGGCATAAATAGTGCTCCCAACACTCTTCTAGATTCTAGCTCTAGAGGGCATATTCATAGTGCTCCCAGCACTCTTCTAGATTTCAACTCTAAGGGGCGTGAACAAATAGCTCTTGTCTACACTCAAACAGTCACAACTCTTCTTGAGTTTAGTCACAACCACTTAAACTTCTAATATTCATCTCTAGGGGGCATATTCACAGTGCTCCCAGCACTCTTCTAGATTTCAACTCTAAGGGGCGTGAACTAATAGCTCTTGTCTACACTCAAATAGTCACAACTCTTCTTGAGTCTAGTCACAACTACTAGCTCAAGAAGCTTTACAAGAGATGAATATTAGAAGTTTAAGTACAAACATTTCTCAATAAACACAAGGGAAGGTTTCTAAAAGTTGAATGCAGAAGTAAATGATCTTCCTAAAGGTAGTTAAGAGCCCTCAAAGAGAGTTAAGGAAGGTTTGAATGTAAGGCTTTTAACTCTTGAAGAATTGCAGAAGGTTTAGGTAAGATCAATAAATGTTCTCAGGAAGATTTGAATAATTTTTTCAATGCTTCATTACTTCTTCCTGCTTCCAACGATGCTCCATTTATAACTACTTTGAATTCTAATCATTGGAGGTAGGTATGCCCCATTAATGACAAAAGTCATTCTGATTGGCATATTTTTAATTCTCTGACATCTGTTTAATCCTTGTATGTTAGAATGCCTACAGCACCATCCCTAGAGAAGATGATTTCTAGTTTTATAATAACCTCTGTTTGAGGTATAGCAGCAATGATTGACTTTTTCATTAATATGGAAAAAGTGTTATTAATGTTAAGCAAAGATCAATGATTCATCCTGACCATTGCTTGTCCTTTACTTATGACAGACAAAATATTTGTCTAGCTATTCATAAGACAAAGTTCCTTCATCTTTGTCTTCCACAATAGCAGATGAACCATTCTTTTCATTATTGCCAGATGAATCATTCGTTAAAAAAGTACTTTGCCTTGTGGTTTATCTGTTGAACTATAGAAGCACGGATGTCTTGTTTCCTCATTGCTTTGTCTATTGAGTTCTTGGTTGTAAGTAATAGACGGATTGTTGGAGCACAAACAAGTTTTCTTCATGCCTTCATTTGACGGAATATTTCTCTGCTTTGTCTGTTAATAGCAGAAAATCACTAATGAATTCTTTGATCTGCTAGACGGTACTTGCTTCGTCCACTTTATTTGTTAATAGCAAACAATCATTGGCTCATTTATGATAGACTAAATCTTTGCTTTGCCATACAATCCTTGCTCATCCACTTTGTTTGTTGATGACAAACAAAGTTTTTGTTCTGCTAGAAAATCTTTACTTCTTTAGCTTTTGTCTATTCTCATTAGAGGACCATTGGCTTAACTGTGACTTGCTTATGATAGACAAAGTTTGTTGTATGCATACTATCTTGCATCCATTAGATAAAATCTTCTACTTTGACAGACAAATGGAAACGGCTGAGTCCTTTTCATTTGAGCTTTGTCTGTTATGACACTTCATCTTTTACTTCTTTACTTGCTCAAGCCTTATTGCCACATAATCTTTAATCATGTTTTGTTTGTTATCGAAACCATGCATTTATGTCAACATTCTCCCCCTTTTTGATGATGACAAAACTTGACTAAAAATTATCTCATAAAAGATAATCTTCACTTGATTGTATGAAGATCAAAACTGTCAACAATATTTAATCATTCCCAAGTTGCCATCTTATTTTATATATTCTCCCCTTGATTATTTAGAATGTATGATCTCCCTGATTAGTTTAAAGATTATGCATGTTTATATTCCCTTTATGATTTTTGTTTATATTCTCTTTTTGATTTTTGAGATAATTTGCATATTCTTTCTCCCCCTTTTGTCATAAGCAAAAAGAAGTATTCCCTCCCAATAATAATGAAATGATTTTATTTCATTTTAGTACAGACAAAGCTACAAACAAGAAGACAAACACTCAACATGGATGTAAAGAGCAAGAGAGATTGTGTGTGAGACTACAGACAATGTGGAGGGCAAGGAGAGGAGAACTTTGCATCATAGTTGGTGATACAAAGTTTTAGTGGGTGATACAAAGTTTTGAGGAATCGAAGAGGGGAAGGAGATGATTAATGAGGTGATTGGAGCCTCTTTTCCCCTCTCTTCAATGGCCCCAGCTAGTGATGAAGTTGGCTCCAGGGGCATAAGTGGCTGAGATATGAATTATATTCTTGAAAGCCACATCTTGAAGAGAAATACTTTTGTCAGTGAAGATGATCTAGAGCATTGTTGTAATAGAAGCAATATCATCCCAACAAGAAAAGTAAGGGAGCTTCCTTTAGTGCTTCGATTTCCACCACTCGATGGGTTTCCTACTAGATCTTCTTCCTAAAAGCCCTTCTTGGAGTTTCTTTATTGTTATAATGCATAGAAAGACTACTGGTTGTGGGTTAAAATAGTTTGATTACGGGGGCTATACGAGGTAGTTGATATGATCATTTTGAAAATAGAGAATAGTTCATGCTAAAAATAGAATTAGATGTGATAACCATAGTTGTAAGTTAATTCTATCAAGAAAACGAAGTGTACTAGACCACGGGAATCAATTTTCAGATGAAGTGTAAATAGAGCACTTGATATGAATAACTTACTTCGTCTGAGACAAAGTCTAGTCTCAAGAGATCGTATTCAATATAGCAATTTCAAGTAGAAAAGTATTAGAGTTTTTATTCTTAGATCACATTTGTCATACCTCATTCTCCTCTAATGTTGCAGAAGGTGTTTAATGACAGTGGATTGGTAAAAATATTAGCAAGTTAAGCATTTGTGGGAATATATTTTAGACATTTATCATGTTTTTTAACATGATCTCTAATAAAGTGGTGCCTGATTTCTAAATGCTTAGTTCTCAAATGTAAAATAGGATTCTTTGTCAAGCATATAGCACTAGTGTTATCACATTTAAT
>JAYJMB010065934.1:1368-24860 GCA_036873735.1 Pouteria campechiana
AGAAGAAGAAGAAGAAGAAGAAGAAGAAGAAGAAGAAGAAGAAGAAGAAGAAGAAGAAAGAAAGAAAGAAAGAAAGAAAGAAAGAAAAAGGCAGGGGCATTTGCAATTACCAAAAAAAAATTAAAAGTAAAAAACAAAAACAAAAACTAGATTCTAATCGGAATGCATTCTTGTAACTCAATTTCGGGGCAACACCCAAATGCCTTTTTAGCAATCAAACAGGCAAGCATACTGACAGGAGGGAATCCCTTCCAGCATAGGATGTCTGAGTGACACAAGCTTGCACAGAGAATCTTCACTCGAACTTCCGATGGTCCAGGTGGGTCTACTTGGATCTCTTCCACTCCCAGAGGCTCCCCCGATGCCCAGCAAACCGCCGCTGAAATTGAAACTTTAACATCAAAAACCTCGTTCTTTCTTCTTCGTTATGAAGAGATATGAAAAATCAGATATTGGACGGCTAGAAAACAGCCTACCTTTGCATGTTAGAGCTTTCAAGACCTTAGACATTTGTGCGAATTCCCTTTCAATGGAGTTGATGACTGAGAATTGAAGAAGCCAATCTTGCCAAAGAACGGTTGGTATTTATGAAGGGATGGTCAAAGTGTGTAACCGAACTACTAATACTGAGAAATGATTCGGTGCTCCCCGTGCAACATTAGCTTGCAGCATTTCTACTTTAATTTCAAATGGTAGGCATCTTTCTTATCCCAGCCTTCCCGCAGAATCTCCCATGTTGGCCGGTAAAACTAATCTACTAGCTCTGTTTGGATTTACCATAGAAAGGAGGCCTAACAGCGACCCCCTCACACGCTTTTTAATATTGATTTGACATGTTAACTATCTCTAACAATTTTTTTTCTTATCATTATCTTATTTTTCATCCATTCTTGCCTGTTTTACTAGCATTATTATTTACTGCTCTTTTCCCTTACACCCTCTTCTTATTACACTCTATCCCAGATAACCCATATTTCTAATATTTCATTAGCATTAATGGTTACATGTAGATGATGCCAATCATCAGTTCCATGTGTCAGGAAGACATTTCTGTACCAATTTTTTTATATAATTTAATGATCCAAACTAACCTTTATTATTTGAATATATTTTGCTAGCCAGAGATGCCTCTGGATTGGCAAAACCCAGGAGGATCTAAACGAAGGAGGAGACAATTAAATCTAGGGTACGTTTTATGCTCCATTGGATGTGCAGAACTTTCACCTAATGTAGAATATTTATATAATAAAATGTCCAACCATCATGGGGATGTAGCTCAGATGGTAGAGCGCTCGCTTAGCATGCGAGAGGTACGGGGATCGATACCCCGCATCTCCATCTTAAATATATTTCAAAAACTTTAGCTTATTTTTTTATACATAAATGAAGCAGTAGTTGTTTTTGTTATTTTATTAAAAAGATTGACTTTAGAACAGCATAGAAGGCTCCAACTAAACACTAGCGTGGTATCTATAAAACCAAAACCCAATGCCTCCAACCGATGGACACTCCACAGACAGTAAATTGACTTTAGAACAGCATGGAAGGCTCCAACTAAAACACTAGCGGGGTATCTATGAGAACCAAAACCCAACAGTAAATTGACTTAGAACAGCATAGAAGGCTCCAATTAAAACACCATCGGGGTATCTATGAAAACCAAAACCCAATGCCTCCTACCCATGGATACTCCACTTTTAACACGGCCTCGATACTCCGGTCCAAAAGCTATATTATAAGATCTGATTCATTAATTATTCTTGCTGTCCCCCAAAGCATTTCAGTAAAAAAATAATATGACACAATGGCGAGACGGTCACACCATAGGAATAGTCAGTCAATGTGGCTCACTGATTACTCTTGCTTTCTGTGTATAGTCGATTGCAGCATAGAATGCATTGATAATCAAACCCTTAAAGTTACATATAAGTCATTGTAATATATTGATTAGATGGAAATCAAGGAGGATGGGGGGAGACAAGGATGACAATTATGGAAAACGATTCTTGTGCTGTGAAATCTCTTTGTTTTCATAAGATATGATGTTTTAATTAGATCCAAACCGTCAATTATACTTGTTTTCATACTTAATTTTATGAGGATAAAAATCGTTGTGATTGAAAATTTATGTGTGCTATAAGATATTAACAACGATTAGATTGTTTGAGATACTTTTTTTGGATGTTGATGCCCACTTAAGGTTTTTATTGAAATTATTTTTGGTTCCTTAATCCAATAGATAATATTAAGAATGGTGGTTTTGCTATAACAAAAAGGTTGCATGGTGGCGATTACCATGCAGTCAGTTCTTCCCACCTACATATGAATATACTGCTTTCCAAGGTTTCTAGTGGAAGATTAGTTGAGGAGGGAAGATTGTCTGATAGCTGATAAAATAATCTTTCTCACATTTAATGATCCCAACTAAAAATAGGATTTTCTAAATCTCGCATAATTTAAGTGGAACACGTTAGCCCTTTGTTCCTCTAAGGGTCCATTTAGATGCAGTAGGAATATAGTGTATTAGTATTTCACTTTTTTTGCATGTACCTTTTAGACTGATGTGATATCTTAAGTATCATATTAATTCTATTTTTCATATCAATATTAATAATTTTAATTATTTTGTTATTTTTCACTAAAAAATCTATATTGATGATGTAATCCCTATTGTAGTTTTTTAAATACACATCTTTCTCATATACTCCCTTTCTAATATTCTTTATATCCAAATGAACCCTAAGGAATTTAATCAAGTTTTGAATAAAATCAATTTATTGAATCATAACCCTAAATATTGATTCATCTTTAAGAAGGTAAAAAGTTTCAATACCTTAGTAACATCTGATGATGTGCATCTTTTAGCAGCTTTCCTTGACTAATTGCCAATGGTAAACACAGCTTTCCCCTTCTTTTTTTTATCCTTTTATAATCAAAATCCACCAAACGGGAGCTTTTCCTTTTTTATTTTTCATTTCTAATCAAAAGATAGTAGAAGGGAGCTTTCGTAACCGAAAACGTGGATATGACACCTAATCAATAATTAAACAATATGATAAGGGTTAGAATTCAATAAAGGCTGCCTTATTATGATATTTTAATAACATCCAAGCCAGCTATCATTGTGGATCTAAAAGTATTACTTGGTAAGCCTAAAGCCATAGTATTTATTTTAATAGCCGGCTTAAAAATATTCATTGTGAGCCCAAAACGATATTATTTACTTTAATGGCCGGCTTAGAAGCCATTAAAAAATTATGGAGGACCTAAAAGAAATCAACTGGTCAAAATTTCAATAAGATCAACCTTACTGAATATATAGCGCATATGAGAAAAGGCTTCTATATCAATTCTGGTAAGCCAAAAATAAATTTAGAGCAAGGTTTCACTATATACGTTTATGGTATTTTTTTTTAATTACAAATATGAACATTTGAGTAATTGTATTGTAATTAAAATTCCAAGTTAGGGCCCAATGAATGAATGGCACTTTTAATGCAGACCCAAACTAAGCTCAGTTGGAAATTGGAGTGGGCTGTGTAACATTGAAATGGGTTAGAGATAGGGTTTTGAGATGGGTCTGCAATGAAAGGGCTCCAATTAAATTCTATTAAAATCCATC
Source organism: Pouteria campechiana (assembly GCA_036873735.1). Classification (NCBI taxonomy): domain Eukaryota; kingdom Viridiplantae; phylum Streptophyta; class Magnoliopsida; order Ericales; family Sapotaceae; genus Pouteria; species Pouteria campechiana. Next base: position 4,991 of record JAYJMB010065934.1, read on the forward strand.
TTATCAAATCACAACCCTGCACAGAAAATGAATTTCCTGGGTTTTTTCTAGGTTCTCGCCACTCGAATTTTCCTCGGAGCAAAAGAATAGGTTCAGCATCCACGCTCTGTGGTAACCCATGGTTTTCAAAAATTAAAGAATAAGAAATTTCAAAGAAAAAGCTTATTTAAAAAGGACATTGTGACACCTCATAAATTTATTGACTTGATTGATTCAGACTCACTGAAGTAGAGAGAGGAGACCTAATAATTGATTTGTGGTTAGGGAGCATCTAATCAGTGAGGTTTAGTTGGACTCATTCCTAAATAAAAAATTTATTTATTTATGAGACAAGATGCGCCTGAATGTTATGAGCTATTTATTAATGGGATATTTATGAATTACTTCTAAATAAATTAGTTATAAAAAGGAAGGTATTTATAAGGTGCAATAAAAGATTCAGGATTATTTAGCTAATCATAATTTTCTTACTTTTTCTATATCATTTCTTATTTTTTCTCAAGGGAAATTTATCAATTTTATTTTTATTTATTTTATAGCTAACATCGTCCTTCTCTATAATACTAACAATATTACCTCTTCTTTTATACTGCTCTCGCTTCCCCCCTTTCTGCATCCCTCTTTTACCTCATGATTGTCATCCCAGCCAGCAAAGGCTTTTAACCCGGATGAGATTGGGTTGGCAATAAAGGAGGGATGAGATGGGGCAGCTGAAGACTAGAGTGACACAAGAAAACGTTCAACATCCAATTAATAGCATGCCCGCTAAGGGTGCCAGTATCCTAAGTTTTGCTGTAAATGCTTCTATTTTAAAACCAACTAAAAATATAAATTTTTTTTATAAAAGTCCATACATTTTATTTCTATGTCATCTTATCCTTCATCTCATTTAAATAAAAATTAATCAAAATATCAAACAAAACTCGGTCAGGTTAGTTGTGTTTAAAAGAAAATTAACTAAAATAACAAACAAAACTATTGTATATATGCATAAAGGACTTTCTATGCATATGCATATAAGATCATTGCCCATTAAATAAAGCTAAAAGGAACAATGATAGGGAGCTTGAAAATAAAAAAATATTGGGCCCATCTTGAAATGAAATTCCTTTTTAAATGCAATTAAAATTTTTAGTTAAGGTCCAAATTCACTTTTTGCCATGATTGAGAGGAATATGATCCAATGCATGTTTGCCCTCCAAGGCAGAGCAATTGATGTTTTGATGCTCATGTCGAATGGGGTTCTGACATTGACTCCGTTTGGCCTAGCTCTCCTGTTGATAAAATCACCTGCAGTAGTAGAGCTTTTGTATAAAGTCTTGTAAATAAAAAAGAAATAGTGTGTATTAAAAAGTGCATTCGGTGTTTGGCTTAAAAACATTAAAAATGCTTTCAAGTATGTAAATTTACCAAAAAGGATATGTTTCTGTAAAGTCTAATCTGTTTGAATATGTTGCCTAATATATTTATATATTTTAATGATATATTATATTATGTATATTTTATAAAATACATCAATCGATAATGTATTTATATTTTATATCATATAGGTTTTATATTTTTTTATAAAAATATACCATGTATTATGTATAATATATATAAATATATATTATAGAATACATATTAAGTATATTTTATAAAATATATTTATGCCTGTATATTATATATTTAGAATAAATATATTATATAAATATATATTATATATTTTGTAAAATGTATTATATTATGTAAGGATAAGCTTTTGTCTATCTGAGGTAAAGAATGGCATGTGTTTGTGAGTCATGCGAACATAAAAGATTTTTTATCCTTAGTTTTCTCGACACAAAATTGCTGAAGAAAACAAAGATCAACTAAAATGGCACGAAATTATGCAAAAGGTCCCAACACCACTTTTCGAAGATTAGGTTCAACCCGTGACCCGGCCAACCCAACCTATTTATTACCGGTTTAGAGTTGGATTAGTATAGAAAATGCGTTTGAAATCGGGTTAAACATAACCCGAATGACTTGGTCATGGGCTGGGTTGGATGGGTTGTCCAACCCGTCAATCCAACTCATAAGTAACCCGGTTACCAACTAAAATACGTACGTATTATTTGCTTTATACTTTGATAATTATATTTAGATTCTTAGTTTAACTTCAGTTTATCTCACAAAGTGAGAATTAAATCAACTTTAATATATTAGTATAATATTAGCTAACTCCATTATGTAACTTAATCCAATTATAACCCATTTGTAACCCAATGACAACCTAAATAGCTAAACCATGGTCAACCCGCAACCCACCCAAAACTTATAAATGGATTAGGTTAGGGTTGAGATTATGTAAACCATGGTCAACCCGCAACCCAACCCAAAACTTATAAATGGATTAGGTTAGGGTTGAGATTATGTTAGGGTTGAAATTTTGAAAATGTGTTTAAGTTAGTGTTTACTCAAACGGATATGACCCGACCCAAATGTACCCCTACTCTTCACCCTTTCTCACTCATTCATGGGACTCTTAAGATCTAGAACAATGAAAATATAAAGATTTCGTACCTCTGTCTTTCCCACCTCAAACCTGGAGTCCACTAAAACACAATCAATGAGCAAACTAATTATGTACCATCCCTAATATGCTCATCTAAGAATGTATTCAATACAACCCAACTTACAATTAAACCTGAGAGGAAGTGATGTTCGTTAAAAAGAAAATAAATTTAAAATATATGGGTGTTTTTAGAAAAAATATAGATAATTATATAAAAAGGAAATTTCCAGCAAACAGTCCATTTTATGATCACCACTCAAATCATTAGCAAGATTATTAGAGTTTTTCAACCAGCCCCCGGTTTTAGGTCAAAACAGGAGGCCGAACTTAGGAGCTAATGTTGGATCATGCTATCAAGCCCATAATCTTTTTATTTTTATTTATTTTTATTAAATCATTCGAATATTCCGTGCCCAATGAAAGACCGAGGCTTGTGCTTGTCGTTGAACGCGCCTCAAGAGCAGTGGAATAGCAGTTTTGGTTCTCATCCGACCATAACCGTGCCTACCAGAATCCCGCATTCTCGCATGCACCCCTTTTCTTCCTTTCTTCCTACCCCTTCATGCTCATCATTTTCTCTTGCTCCTACTGCCCTTTTCTAGATTCCCATACTTACCAATCTTTCTGCTTTGGCATTGAAATCCTCGTGCCTGGATTACGTCGCTTTTCAAGGTCAGTTTCATTTCTTTGGGCCACCATAACATAGGACAAACCATCTAATATGATACATGAGAGAGAGAGAGAGGACAAACCATCTAATGTGATACATGAGAGAGAGAGAGAGGACAAACCATCTAATATGATACTTGAGAGAGAGAGCCCCTTTTCCCCTTTTCGGAAGGAGAGGGTGGGGTGGGGGAGGAACCAATTATCATGGGTTGAAAAAAATCCTTGAATTGAGAATTTGCTGCGGGCAATGGTTTTTTATCATTGGAACATGATCGCAGCCACAAACAAGACTCCAAACATAACCCCTCACTTGATTAAAACTGCCCACAAGTGTTCTTAAACCGTATCCCTTCTGGCATTATTGTGGGTCCAAATGATGTTAAACTACCACCCTCCCCATCCCATTCCCACCTAGAGAAATGGGTAGGGCCCCATTTTTGTTTATAGCAAGAATTTATATCAAACCAAATTGATGAAGATGCCATCGAATATGATGTTTGCAGGTGTACTTAGCATGAACGGGCAATGCGATAGAGGCTCTACGGATACAGAGATTCGTCGATTTAAGAATCGAGTAAGACAGCAGCGCTACAGAGCCCGCAAACGCGAAGAGAAAATCAAGAGAATTGTAGATGCTAATCGAGCAGACCGCACCACACTCATCCAAGGAAATGCACCTCCTGTGGCGTCGACGATTTTGTGCATGGCGACCATGGCTAATCACTTATCCACATGGAGTCAAGAAGCAGAATCCATGGGGACTGCTCAGAAGACAGATGAGATCAAACGAAATGAAGGCAATGGAATTTGCAGTGCTGACGCTCAAAGATTTGCAATCTTCAGAAGTGGGGAAACTGGCAATTGCCATAAAGGTAACAACCTGTTGAGGAACTGTGACAATGCTGTTGTAAATGGGCTTTTCCTGATGGATACTTCTGCTCACTTTGGGTATGAATTTCTCTACAGATGCTGAATCTACACAAGTTGTATGTGGAAGAACCATATTGCAAACAGATTGCAGCAGCCACTCTTCCAGGATGAGCTTTCAAAGTGGCAAACAATCTGAATTCCCTGTGCCAAAGGTGAGTTCTCATTCTTTGGCCTTTCATTCATCACTTCCAACAGTTTTAAGATGTATGCTTCATTGAAACATTGGAAATGAATGTCTCCCGGTACTTACTGCCCATTTCCTGTAAGTCCTCTTCAACGGACCTTTCTTGTGTTTGGACAGCGTTGAAAGATAAGAAAATATACAAAGTGCAAAAGAAATATAGAGTGATGTTAGAAAGATATAATTGATGACAATAATAAAGTAAATAAATAAAAAAAGAAATGATTTTATGGGACTAGTTGCAACATGCAATCTATTGATTTTTCATAAACTATGAAGTTTTGATTAGATCTAATTCATTCATCATACTAGAAAACAATTATTTAATTAAGACATTAAAAATTATTTCAATTGAAAGTCTTGATGGTCTTTAATATCAAAAAAAATAGTGAATTTTGATTTTTTTTATAACCTATATAAATTTTCAATTAAAATTATTTTTTATACAGTAAAAATAGGCTAGGAAACAAGTATAATGAATGCTGTAAGAAAATAGAGAAGTTTCTCCATGAATCATTTCTCTAAAATAAACAAGCTTTTCCAATGGAAAGGTTGAGAGTAATAACTATAAATACAAATAATAATGAAAAAAATAAAATTATTAAATTAGAAAAATGTTACGTCAAAAAAAAGGAAAGCTTTTATGCGTCTTAACTTTCCCAAATAGACACCTAAATGCTTCCCATCTTAATCCAAATATTGGTATCTATTTATTATACTCTATCATCCTTTTTGTAATTATTATGAGTATTTTTTTAATCCGTATTTTTAATTTTTAATCAATCATGCATGTACGTTCTCTACTTTTCCATCATTCACTTTTTATCTTTCCAATGGTGCCCTCTACAGTGCTATTTATCATGCTAGATTTCGCTTTTTTCTTTTTTCAATACATCCTTCACTGCACAACAGACCCATATGCACACTTTTTTTTTCCACTCAACCAAGCACACCAAGTATCAGGCAATAAAACATTTGATATTTAACTATAATACCTTACCATTTTTTTTCTTTTTTTCCTACTAACACATACAAGGCATGCAGATATTGCAGCCCATTTACAGAATGGAAGCTGGATACAGTGTCAACACTCGCGAAGACATCATGACCCGCCGCCTGAAGAACAGAGAGCGGCAACGTAGATACAGAGCTCGGAAACGCCTCGAAGCAGATATAAGTAATGCTCAACACCAAACAAACCAACCCAATCCTCTGCGGCTTGGGTTGCAGCCGAGAGGATTCATCAGAGTCGAGGCTCGTGCACGCCGAGATTGGAAGAAAGATGCTCGAAATGCCCATGCCCATGCCCAAAAATTCCCAATGATTTTGCCGCTTGAGCTTAAAGTCTCTGCTGTGAATTCAGGCAGCGAATGCCAGGCTCATGCAAAACAGGGGCAACCTTTGGAAGTGAATATCTGCGATTCCGAAGACCGGCCGCAGAGGCGAAGAGATTGGAAAGCAGCAGCCAGGAGTAAGGCAGGTTGAGCTGCTTGCCTTGGCATGTATCGAATCATCCCATGGTTGGGGACTGGAGTGTTGAATTGCATGGGATTTGCCCATGAAAAACAAGTTAACAATTTTGAGGGGATTTCATCAAACATCAAAGCTGGAAATTGAGGGAAAGAAGGCTGCAAAACGTGAGGATGAGCCTAAGGTTTTGAGGTTCATTATAGATGTTTCACCTTCCTTTCTTTAGCCTTTTCATGACCCAGTGCAGCTGCTGATTTACAAAGGCGGAATGCTACCCACATTAGAGAATTCCGAAGAATACAATCGATAGGACTAAAAGTGTTGTAAATGCGGAGCCAAAAAGCTTCATCTTTTTGATATTGGTATACTATACGATTTTTACTTTTGATGTTTAATCACTTTTGGCACGTGGGTTTATTTGGGAATTGAGAAAAGGAGGATAAAAGAGAGAGAAAAAGAAAATGGAAGAAATGTAAGTAAAGAAAGAAAATAATGTGCTCTGGATGAGATAACAATTAGAAATAAAGTGAATAAAAATAAAATACTATTTAGGCTCTCACCCAAATTGGTCTGAGGATCTTGTAAGACTGAAAAAACATAAGACTGAGAAAACATCACAGGGCATCGAGGGTAATTCTACCATAAACAATCTCACACTCAAGTCAATAATAGGATCATGAGAAAATATGTATAGATAATTGAGGGAGCTTATATCCATAGGGTATGCATACCTATATTTTTATAATTGAGCTTAGGTTGGTGTGCAAGAAGGACAATGTCATATACAAGGATGGTGAGGTTTCCTAACTAAAGAAGTGTTCCTCGTGGTTACACCTCTTTTAGTTCCATTAGAAGTCTTTTAAAAAATACCGCCTCTAGGTAGAATCATGCAGAGCCGTGTTATAGTTTGAATAAGTTTCATATCAAGTTTGTGATATGACGTAGTAGCTTTGCCAGCTATAAAGCTTATCCTATATTATGGTTCCTTAATACTAGTATCTCCTTAAGGACACATGAGGGAACCTATCTTTCTTATTCACTTAACCTTTTATGCTCGCTTTCAACATATTCGATTCCCCATGATCATAAAATGCAAGTTCACGCATTATCATTTATGTAAATCCATGTATCCATGTACCTATATCAATGGAGGCTATTTTTGTCCTTATTGAATTTGCCATACATAGGATCCTTTCCAATGTATAGAAACATGTTCCAAAATAGTCTATATAAGCTATTGCCCATTGCCATCTGCTAACAATCCAAAGGGTATTCCAATGATGGACCTACAAAGTTCTAACTCAAGGAATCATCCAAATGCTAATAATGAAGTTAGTAGGTCGGTTCAAACATTTGAATTTTTGAAGGTAAACATAAGTCCACCCATTCATCACTTTAGGTGGCCTACCGATGTCTTACCGATCATGCTATTGAGCACATGGAGGCTATAAATCAAGTGAAGGCCTTGCAAGGAGCTAGCGGTCACTCAACGTCCATCTCGGTCTCACTATGGCTCAATTCATGTCCAATGAAGAGAAGTCTTTCAATCTCACTAGCATTTATGTTAAAATATGGCAATTATAAATAGAAAATAGATAGATATTCTAAGAATATGTATGCTATATAACTCATTTCCGAGAATGAAGAGAGAGCCAAAAAAGGATCTTTCATTTACAATCCTACATAATCTCAAATGTTATTAGTTCTAGTACAATGACTAAATAAGATAATGCAAGCAAAAATTCCAAGATTCATTGAGATGCAAAACAACATATAAGTTATCAAAGATTATTGAGCTTAGGATAGTCATAAATGTCTTGACAGAATACTTTTGCCTTTATCCTACTATAAAGCATTTAGTTTTTTATTTGTCACCACTGACAAGGGAAATATTTATATTGTCAAAGTTGAAGTATACACTTTTTGCTTATAGCGAAATCAACTATTCATCTTTTTATTTTCGAAGCAATATGTCTTCTTTATGACATTTTTATTTTCTCAAATGATATTTTTGCTTATGCTATCTATAATAATTTTTCCAATGCTTCTTATTTGAATGATGCTTTTGAATGCTTTTGACACTTCCATTTAGTTATCGTTTCATATTACTTGGCACGTCTGGTCGCCAAACACTTCCATGATGTACCCAATGCTTTTTAACAATTAGCACTTTTGCTAAGTCTCTGGATTTCCCAACTATCTACCTCTCCCACATAGAAAGTAACGCTTCTACTTTTTTTTTTACCTTGTTTGCTTCCAAAAGCAACTTTCCCACATTACATTTTCTGTCAAATTACCTTTTTGAATTTCAAAAATAGAAGTTTCTACTATCAACTTTTAATAACCAATACGATGTCTCTATACAAGGGGCACATTTTTGCCTCAACATGCACCCACATGTATAAGTTTTAATGAGACATGACAAAATAACTACCGATTTTCTACTTTAGTATCCCACCTTTCCAAAACCAGAGGTGGTTTTCATGCCAGATCTTTATATAAGGCTATGTTACACCATTTTCTCATTTCTAATTTCATGATTTATGCTCTCATTACTTTCTTCTTTCCTAAGTTTTGTTCTCTTTTAAAGCTTCCCTATTTTTTCAAGCTTAACAATGGTTTTCGATAAATCCAACACTCGCATCTCCTCCAATAATAAGGAAGAGTTCGACACCCATACTCTGCCTGAAGGTATGTCTTGGGTCTTGCTTTCCCCTTCTACTTTTTCTTATCACTCAGTGTAGGGTTCATCTTTGTTTTTTTGAACTCCTTTTGAGTGGGTTTTGGCCTTTTCCATTTCAACTTTATAGCCTAATTTCTTATGGGTATAATCTTTTCCTTGACCAACTTATTTCCAACAGTTAACAATATGTTGTGTCGGTCTATCATTGGATGCACAATCTTCACTATGTGCCCATTTTTACTGTTGGTATGTGATCGTTAATTTTTTCCTTTCATAAGAATCTAAACTTTAGTGGCTACTTTTATCTTACTCCTTGTACTCCCTGAAGATAATTTTTTGCCCTTGTTTCTGATAGATATGATGATTAGAAATATCATTAGATGGCAATTAGTTGGGCCCATGGTCAGTGGTTGTTTTCATATTAATGGGCTATAGTTACAGATTGTCCAAAGGTAATGTTATCTTCCTTATAATGGTATAGTTTAGGTGTTATTAGGTATAATATAATGTTAATAGAAAAACTTCAAGTATATACTTTTTCTTCCAACAATTCTTGTACGGAGGTCAATTTTTCATGTGGCTTCCCTAGTCAAGAGTTTTCAACTCCAAATCATTTGCCTTTCCTTTTTTGTTCAATTTCTAAAGTGGGCTTCCATAGGAGAGAAGGAAGCCCAAGTTCTTTTTCTTCTTGGTCCTCTTTTTGTTCAATTTCTAATAGAGAAGAAAGCCCATGTTCTTTTTCTGCCTAAGTAAGGACCAATCTTCTCAAGTTCCCACCGGGGTAAGGCTTCTACTCTTAGGGCTTCGACTGATACCACCCGCTAGCCTTTCACTTCCATGAATCCTTATGAGAAGCCTAGGAGCATTAAGACCATAGTGGGGAAGTGATTGTTCCACCCCACCCCCTCTCTAATTCTGCCTTTTATTGTTCCTTCTCCTTCTAATTTATTTTGTTCCACCAGTTTCGCAAAAGAAAAGCTTCATCCTAAAGCCTCTTCAGAGTTAATTTTGTTAGGATTATTGTATGATTCTAATGACAATAAAACTTTTTATCTTAAGATTTTATTTATGTTAATGATGCGTCTAATATAGAAAGCTTGAATTGTAAAAAGACATGCTTAAAATATGCATGCTCTATTGGAATATCATTTATGAAAGCATATACATCTTGATATAAATTTAGAAAGAAAATTATATTGATCCATATTGTTTTTCAACCTTGTTTATTATACCTTAAGTTATATGTTAAAAGTGTCTTAAAGAGATATCTTCTTGAATGAAAAAAAAATGAGTGCTTAAATGAGCTTATGATATAAAATAATAATTTAAAGTACATATTCATGCTTTACAACTTATGCAAATTTCATATGAATAATTATATTATGATTTATAATAAAAAATATAATAGAATATGTGTTTTATTCATGTTCTACAACTTGTGAAAATAATGCGGAGATAAACATATTTTGATAAGTGTGCTTTATAGAATATATTATTTACATAAAAAACAAATCATGCTTAAATGATTTATCAATACTCTAACTTATGAATATTATATATGAATAAATATATTTTAATTTATAATAAAAAAATATCAAGCTAACAATATGGCAAAAGTACAGAAATTTTCAAGTATAGGAGCACTTCTACAAAAATTTTGCTACAGTACTTTTACTATAATAAAATACTCAATGTTGCTACAGTTACAAACAAAGTGGACTATCTAAGATGAAGTGGAAGATAAAGTTTTTCTAAGATAAAATAGAAGACGAAGCAAAAGATAAAGTTTATCTAAGTCGAAGCAGCAAAAGAAGTGCAAGACGAAGTTTGTTGAAGTAACAAATGAAGTGAAAAATGAAGCTCGAATTAGCAGACGAAGTTGCTAAAAGATTGCTACAGTAATTTGCTATAATAATTTAATGCAATAACCTGCTATGGTGCAATAAACAAAGCTTAAGGCAACCAGCTAATGAAGTAACAGACAAAGCGATGTACTGTTATAGTAACATTGCTACAATACCAACAGACAGATATTCGTTTGATGCTTCAGACAAATAGTAGATGAAGCGCCGCTATAGTGATCCGGTACAGTAACCTGTTATAGTACCAGCAGACAAAGCTTGCTAACTCGTCTGCTATTTACTCCAAACAAAGTAAAGCTACAATAACGTGTTATAGTAAGTTGCTACAATGAAAATTCATTGTTTTCAAATATCTAAAATTTAGCACTCTACAACAGTTGAATTTTGCAATAATATTCTTTCAAGCAGTCCACAACCTTTCTGAATGGTAAAAATAAACAATCCATTAAAGAAAAGCAAAATGCTTGAAGGTTCTAAGTGCTAAACAAGAATCAAACATCAAGAACTCATTCAATTCTCCAAGTGCAAAACTGCAGATATTTATTCTAATCATCTGTCACATTTCAGAAAGTTTAAGTTATAGAAATTTTGATTTATGCTCAAAAATGTCAATCTGAATACTCTATTCGAAATCTCAAGAAATAATGAAAAGGCAGCGGATGGAAGAAAAAGTTCAAAAAAGAAAATACATCTATTTGAAAATGAAGAAGCCCAACTTTGTCTGGAATCAACTATGCATTAAGTAGAAAATGAAGAGAGTTTGTCTAGCTGGAAAGAGACTTCATCTAATACTTACTTTAGACAAATGCAAAAAAGCATCAGTCAAAGTGGATAAGCTAAATCTGTCAGAATTTATTGTCTTCTTTCTAAAATCGTGATTCAAGTTAGAGTTGCACCATCTCCTCATTTGTCAGTTGCCTAAACCAGCTATTCACCTTCTTCTATATTAAAGTCGGCACTGCAGAATTACTCTAAGCATATTGAATTAATTAATAAATAGTGTTTTCAAATGGGAGATTATCAAAAAGGTCTTCTATATTTATTTCTTGCTCATCTACTTTCGTATATGCATTCAATGAAGATCATCTTTCTCCAATGGTCAAGTTTTCAAGAGAGCTATTTAAGGAGAAGAGATAAGACAATTCAAAGATAGTGAACGAAAGCTTTTTAAATGTGCTTGATCTTATGCAAATCCTTTCACTCATAGCCAAGAGCTTAAACCATCATCTATCTTTCACAAGCTTCAATCTACATATTTTTATGACCATTGAGTTTACATTTTGGGAAGATCTTTCTATGTTATTAGAGTTGTAAAAGTTCATATCTCCTCTTGTGCTTCATTGTAACACTTTGTAAAGTGTTGGTTTTTCTGTTTAATTTGAAAATCAGAGAGTTGTTAGTAAGCTCTGAAAAACCATCATATTTGTTGGTGATCTTTGAAACTGGGGAACTTGTGAAACCAGAAGAGTGCTAGGAGTACTATGTTTATGTCTTCTGGAACTGGAATCCAGAAGAGTATTAGAAATACTGCTTATGCCCCCTAGAGCTAGAATTTAAAAGAATGTTGGAAGCACTTTGTATTTTCATTATATGAGATATAGTGGAACCCAAGGCACAATGAGTATGTAATTTTGGAAGAATGGATGTAGGGACAAGGTTTTTGAACCACTATAAAAATAGTGTTGTCTGTGTGTGTGTGTGTGTATTTGCTTGCTTATTTTATCTTTCATGCACTTTACTATTTTCATTATTTATCGTACAATGTACCACACACAATGACAAAAAGAGGAAAATGATCTAACAAGGGGTTAAGTAATGAATTTTTATATACCCATTTCACCTCTCCCCTCTTGGGTTAAGTCATATTTTGGGAACCAACAAGTTTTAGGGCCAGAGGAATTCCCAACATAATTTGTGAATCCAGTAGCAAAATCACTAAAAGTGTCATCTTATGATGGTTCTATAGGGATTTCTCGCTCTTCTAATTCTTCTTCTTTCTCCAGTTTTCCTGCTCTAACGGGTGCAGCGAAACAGTCTTCTTTTCCCTGTCATATTATTTTTATAAATGATATTTTGGTAATCGAAAAGGTTTTGATGTTTCTTTGGAAGGAGTTTTGCATTCTCTTCTCATTATTTATGAGGCATCCCTGTCTAGATCAAAGAGAGTTTTCTAGTACGGGCAGCCTATGTTTTCTCCCTCTGGAGTTTATGGAGGCAAAGTTATGGTTATCCTTTCTTCTATCTATGGGACATCTTCTATTTGTGATTTTATCCCTGTTTTTTATTTTGAGTCTATGTTTGAGTCAGTTCCAATTTTGTCCTCTTTTGGTTTGGGCCTCTTAGAGTTACTTTGCATGTCTTTGTCAAGTTTAGGTCACCTAAAATTTCTTTCTATTGCAAATTCGAGTTCTAGGAGATCCTTTCCTCTATATTCAATTTTGTTAGGTTTGGGTCACCCGGAATCACTTCCTATTTCAAATTTGAGTTCCTGGAGAACCCTTCCTTTATCTTCTATTTTAGTTTTAGGTATCCTAGAATCCCTTTCTATTATAAGTTCAGGTTCCGAAGTATCCCTTCCTTTTGTTTATTCTTATTCAAGTTCAAATCTCTCAAAATCCCTTTTAATTGTAGGTTTGAGTGCTAAGGGATCCTGTCCTTTTGTTTTTTCTTATTCAAGTTTAGGTCTTCTAGATCTCCTTCCTATTGCAAGTTTAAGTTTTGAGAGATCCCTTACTTTTGTTTCTTCTGCTCTTACTTTCATGAGCTCTAAGGTAGGGGCAGGAGCAACTGCTTCCAATAGCATGGAGGAGAAACATGCCACAGTTGGAGGGAGCTTTCACTCATCTTCTTATCCTTCTACTTCCTTTGCAAGTATGTTTTGAATTTTTGCATGTAAATTACTATTACTTATAAATTTTAATTTTTTAGCTAAGTGCTTGCCTTCTTTGTTATTTGTTTCTATGCTCTTAGGGTTGTTGCTCTTTTGCTCCCAAATTTATAATATTTTGAAGTAATCGTTATCTCCTATCATTGTTGCAATTGAAAACCTTTGCATTAGTAGCAAACTAAGCCTTCTGGTTTTAGTGAAGGAGCCATGGTTCTATCTCCGCCTGCTTCTCGCCCATACTCACCTACCACTACCTTACTTATTGGGACTATCTTCATGAACTTCTTGTTGAATCATCTTGACTTGGCATATATATATATATATATATTAATAGCTATCATGTCCACAAGATTAGTTAAGAGCATTGAAGTGGAGCCTTGAGAAAGTTTGGATAGAGTTTGTGGTCAACCTAATGTGGGTTGTGATCGATAGGCAGGATTGTTTAAACTAAGTGAAATCTAACCTGATTGTTGCTCAAGGGAACTCATCTCAGGTCTCAACGTGATTGGAGGAAGCAGAAGCTAAATTAGGGAGGAAGCGGGAGTGCTCCTCTTTTGTGTCAAACTTAGAGTAGTTATGAGATCATGCTATTACCAAAAATATTTGTCTAAAAGCCATATTTTAATTAAAGCAAAAGCATTTTACTGAACTTGAAGAGACTGGTTCTATTTTGAAGGCGCAAGAGGAAGCATTAGTTGTTGACCTAGATGTTGCTAATGTTGAGCGACAAATTATTGAGTCTGCTCAAGAGTTGGCAGTGGCTACTCATATGGTTGTTGAAGCCAATCAAGATGTTATATTTGCTACCCGAGAGATTGTGAAAGTTGAATGTGACGTTGAGGTGGAGGCCATTATGGCTAAAATGATAGCGTTGGTGAGCCTTAAGGTTAAAGTGGCAACCTAGGAACTTGTTCTTCATAATGAAATTGCTTAATTAAAGGCAAAGCATGATTCCACACTTAGGTAGGCTTGTCTTGAGCAGTTGAAGTAGTTAGCAACAAAACCCAAATACCAAGAGATGATATTAAGCCAAGAAACAGGACTATCTTCATATGGTTTTTTCTTTTACAAGAAAAAAGAACTCAAAAGTTTCCCAAGTTAATATTAGCGATACAATTCTTGAGAAATCTTACAAGGATATGTAATATTATTATAATAATGCAAAAGATATTTCATAAGAGAGAAATAAAAATTCTTCATAAATTTTTATTTAAGATCTTTTCGATAATGCTTTTATTTTTCTTTAGTGTTTTTAGACACTCTCATGTCCTAACTAGCTCTGGTCTTTTCTGGAAGATCCCTCTTTTTGCCTTTTTATTGAGGTTCGGTCTTCCGGAATCCCTTCCACTTACAGATTTGAGTTCTAGATGATATATTCCTTTGTCTTCATGTTTAGGTTTAGGGATCTCTAGAATCCCTTTCTGTTACAATTCAGATTCCAAAGATCTCTTCTTTTATCTTCTGGTTTAGGCTCAAGTCTCCAAAACCTCTTCCTATTGCAAGTTTGGGTGCTAAAGATCCCTTCATTTATCTTTTTGTTCATGTTTAGGTCTCTAAAATCTATTCTTATTATAGGTTTGGGTTTTAGGGATCCCTTCCTTTATATTATTACTCAGGTTTAGGTCTCCAAAATTCCTTCCTATTATAGGTTTGAGTTTTTAAGGATCCCTTCCTTTGTCTTCTTATTCTTTTGCTTTCATGTGCTTCAAGGCGGAGACTAAAATGGGGAGTGGAGCTATTCTCTCTCCTTCTGCGAAAGGAAAGTTATTCAAAAGTTCTCCAAAGTTCGATATTACTGATATAGTTATAAAGAAATTTGACATAGATGTGTAGTTTATAATGTAAAAAATATTCCATCAATATAAAAAGAAATATTTCGCAAGAAATCTTTAATGTAATATAAATATTCAAGCAACATGAAAATTACTATCATTAATTAATCTAATTTATTAATAATACATCTGTAAATTCTTAGCATTTCAAGTCCTCAAAATAGTTCTTCCATTGAGTTGCCGAAATCAATAAGCCCCATTGTTTAAGACTTTATTGGTGAACGTATGGAAGACAAGTAGCTAGATCTATTCTAGATGGTCAAAGATGGGTAGAAATATTTTACAAGAATTCTTAAATGTAACATAAATATTCAAGTAACATAAAAATTTTATTCATAAATTGATCTACTTAGCTTATGTTTTCTTCTACTTGATGTTAATCCATCAGTGATTATATTGATAGTTCCAGTTGTTAAATGATTGGCTTCTATCAAGGCATCTCTCTCTTGCTCCCTTGAAAGCTTCTCTCTTTTTAGGAGAGCAACTCCTCACCTATTGTTTCCATCTTCTCTTCTTCACGCGTTGTCCATCATATAATATTGTAGTCTTCCTTTTTCTAATTAAGTTTTTAATTTCTTCTTTAGGTTGTCTACCTTTTTCAATATCATGGCCTTTATCTTTATAATAGAGATAATATTTCTGTGATTCTTGTCTTTTGAAGTCCAATCATAGTGGGTGAGGTTAAGAAAGGTAGCCTTTTTTTGATTTATTGATAAAAGTACATGCAAAACCTATTCAAAGGAATTTAATTATGATATCCGACCTTCTCTCTAATTGGTAATCCCCTCCCCCTTTGGGGTAATTTTCCTTTGCGATGTGGGGTTCTACTACGATTGTCTTCTTCAACAAATTCTTCTAAATCAATATACTTATTAAGAACTTTTAGGAGCTCAAAATAGCTATTTAGCAGTTCTGAACACATAATATATAATTGTTGGCTTTTAATCTTATTATATAATGTGGCCATCGCTACAATCTAAAAAAAATAATCTATATCTAAAGCAAGTCGATTGAATCTATCAACATACTTTCAGAGAGACTCTCCTTTCTGCTTAACAAGTATTAACATTTTTGCGATCTTCTTTTATTAGCCTGCCCTACAAAGCTAGCTAAAAGTGATTATGGATTGAGATCCAGTGTCTGACATCATAATAATGTTGATCTTTTCAAAGTAGGTTGAAGGGCTTGAGATTTGATGACATTAGATGCTCCTTAGAGATTCATCTAGACATCATATCTTAAAATATGATCTCCTAGATCCATTATTCCATTATAAGCATCGATTTGAGCGACTTTGAATCCCATTGGTAGGGACAAAGGTTGCTTTATTATTCCCCCATATTTTGTGCACCTTATTTGGATTCTTTTTTCTAGTCCTTCAATCCTTTCTTCCAAGAGTTTATGAGCTTCCATTGGCACATGGGATTGGGCTTCATCTTCTCCTAGATTCAGATTGCTTATCAGACGTCGAGTGTTCTCTTGTCATTGGGCCAATTCTCTTACAGCATTACTAAATCTAGTTGGATGATCAATGACTTCAATATTTTTGTTTTTCTCAACAGGATAGGGGAGTGTTCCCTTACCTTGTGATGCTTAGCATGGGCTGTAGCAGGTGCATATCTGCCATTCCCACATTAAGTATAGCACCCAAACTTGGCTCCTAAGCTGGATCTATTATTAGTCTTGCTCCTTTTAGGAGTGCAAGATTATTATGAAAGTCAAGCCTTGCTTAATAACCAATTCTAACTTTATCTCTGATTTTGAAATTGTTCTGGGAGTTAGCCAAGGCTGTCACCCTGGAAGTGCTTTGGGGATGCTGTATTAGTGGTGTGAAAGGTTACGAATAGAGATTTCTCTCTGGTTATTTGAAGTAGGCATCCTTTCAAAGAATTTTCTCTATTATTACATCATCCACTGCATCATGAGGTTATTCATTTGCATTAATTATTCCAGAAGCACATCTGCTCCGGAAATCAATGTAGTGTTTCAAGAACTGCCTTAATTAGCTGCAAGAGATGGATTGTCTACTAGTGAAGGATTAGTTGCAGGAAGATTCACGTTGCTAGGATGTCTTTCTAATATAACTTAATTAATAAACCTTCGCACAAACGACATCAATGTTTAGGCTCTCACCCAAATTGCACTCAAAGAATCCTAGCTAGAAATTTTATAAACTAGAGAAAACACTGGAGGGCATCAGAAATGGTCTTGGCGTGAACACTCTAATACTCAATTCATTAATAGGATCATGAGAGTGGTGTATAGATAATTGAGGAATCTTATGTCCATAAGGTGTGCATACCTATATTTTTATTGTTAAGCTTTGGTCAGTGCATAAGACGGATAATGTCATATGCCGAGACAGTGACATTTCTTAACTAGAGAAGTGTTTCTTAAGGTTATGCTTCCTTTAGTTCTATTGGGAGTCCTTTTTTAAACGGTATCACCTCTAAGCAGAACCATGGGAACTGTGTCATAGCTTGAATAGGTTTCTTATATAAGTTGATATCTAACATGACAGCTTTACCAATTTTAAAGTTTATCCTGTGTTATAGTTCCCTAACAAATACATAATTTTTTAATAAAAAATAAAAATAAAAAATTTAATACACCATGTGCATGTCATGACACTTGTAGCTGAAATTTCACCTATTGGATTAGCCTTGCACTTTGTGCAGGTGTGGGAAAGGGAAATATGGCATACTTGCATGTATACATAATATAAATGAATATACTAATGCCCCATTTCCTTCTCTTCTAATATGATTTGACATTGATTATTTTATTATTATTATTATATATATTTTAAATCATTTTTCTCATCTTTTCATATAAAATGTTTATATATTTCATCTTTATTTACTTTAATTTTACCACTTATACTTTATTTCCTCATATATTAATTTTATGTCTTTTTCTTCACTTTTTCATATTCCTTTTGTTTGATATCTTTTCTCATTCCCAAATATATACTAATTAATAAAAAAAACAGAATGATTGAAATATAAAAATTAAAATAAAGATTGCTTAAGTGAGCAAGTGTTAGATTAAAAAGGTGGGAAAACGAAATTATCTCCAACCCATAATCATCTAAGAAATGATATGTGGCGTGTAGTGGCAATGGAGGAGTGAAAGGAGGATTGGGTGTCGCATCTTTTGACTAATCAGATGGTGAGGGCCTCCTTTCCCCTGTTTATGTCTTTTGGGTGCAACCCAGGAAGTCCTTGAAAAGTCTTTTTATGAAGAGCAGAAGCATCTTTTTCCTACTATCCAACATGAGTTAGCGCAAGGCGGGGTCTCTGCCCTGCTCCCCTCTCTCGAATAAGAAAATAGGCAAGCGTGCAACACGTGAAAGGATAAAGCAGTGGATTTGGTGGGATGCAGCCGGCAGCCATGGCATGGTATGGCCAAACAGGCACAACTATTGGACGATTCCTTCTAGAGACATGCCTGCAACATTCAAATCCCCTGTACCACTTCTTTATAGTGAATGGAATCCTTACTAGAACTTGATTTATTAGGCCTAATTGGTTCCGCTGTTAACAAAGCAAGGGTGAGATTGGATACATAGATGCCCCTCTTCAGGCCTTGCAATGCGTAGGAGCTTTATGCATCAACTCGGCCCTAAAGGCAAGGAAATATTTTTTTTCCTCCTTCGTTATGGACATCAAAAGGAGGTGGAAATCTTTTTTTTCCTCCTTTTTTCACCCTTTTACCTCCGACAATTTTAACTTTTTTTTTATTATTTATATTTTTAATCATTACTTAATCTTTTTTATTTAAAAAATAACCCGTTTGGGTTATCCTTATTTATTTTATTTTTAATTATTATTTATATAATTTTCTTCCTTTTTCCGCCACTTCTAAATAGTCTGTTACTTTACTCCTTCCTTCCTGCCTCTTTTCTCAGGTCATTTTCTTTCCTTTTCAATTCTTGTCATCTAACCAAATCTGCTCACGATTTATGTGATTTTCTATCCTTTTTTCTTTTTCAAAGGCTGTGTGATGATTGCAGATATCAAGCACTATCTTTTTCTCATGGGTGAAAAATAAGTGGTGGGCCTTGAGAATCTTTGCGGGGATGCGGCAAGCATTGATAGCGCGACTACGCTGGAACCGCTGGAGCCATGTTCTCAACAGGCGTGGCCTGAACCTAGCTAGCATGAGCTTTGCATTCACTCACGAACAAAGCTGCGAGGCCTGGAAATCAGCAAGCTTCTGGTTGGCAGTTGCAGCAAGTGTCTGCCTTCCATCCCTGCAGGTTGATTTTACAGGAAGCAGGCAGCTGAAGATGGCTGGAGGGGAGATAAGTGCACGTCTCAAACAAGCGAGCCTTTTTTCATGGAACGCAGCCTCGCAAACATCCAGAATGCGTGTTTGTCCTCAATCAGCTGGATAACCACACGTATTTACTTCTACATTCAGTGCATTTTCATTTCCACATTCAGTGCATTTGTCATTGAATACTCTGCTAGTTTGACTCTCTCTCTCTCTCTCTCTCTCTCTCTCTCTCTCTCTCTCTCTCTCTCTCTCTCTCTCTCTCTCTCTCTCTCTCATTTGCATGTTTCAAAATCTATTCTCTATTTCCTCTCTCTCGCATCTTTCAAAATCTAATCTCTATTTGGGCAATATGCAGGGCCGGACCAACCGGTTCAATCGTAAACCCGTCGACTGCCAGTTTGGTTTAAGAGTATTTTTTTTATTTGTAACATTTTTAATCAAATTTAGAATAGATTAATGAATTAAGGAAATATAGCATTATAATAAAATATCTATATATGTAAATTAATATTTATGGTTTAAATTTTTAAAAATTATGC
>JAYJMB010065945.1:0-25231 GCA_036873735.1 Pouteria campechiana
AACTTTATATGACTTTTTTTAGCCTAAATATCATTAATTTATTTTTAGTGTAAATTCACTAATTTCATTAAAAAAAAATTAGCATAAATTTCATTAATAGAAACTTTATATTAAATTTTTTTAGTCTAAATGTCATTAATTTATTTTTAGTGTAAATTTTATTAGTTTCATTAAAAGTTTTTTTTTTAGTGTAAATTTCATTAATTTAAACTTTATGAATTTTTTTTAGCTTAAATATCGTTAATTTATTTTTAGTGTAAATTTTACTAATTTTATTAAAGGGTTTTTTAAGTGTAAATTTCATTGATTGAAACTTTATATTAAATTTTTTTAGTTTAAATGTCATTAATTTATTTTTAGTGTAAATTTCATTAATTTCATTAAGAAAATTTTTTTTGTGTAAATTTCATTAATTTAAACTTTATATTAAATTTTAACTTTAGATCTTGATTAAAAATTTAAAAACCAACACTGGAACATCTAACCGCTCGTTATTTTCATCCATATCCCAAATTATGTCTCATGTCCGAGAACCAAGATTCCATGTACCACTGTGAACTCCATGTCCCAAACGCAGTAAAACAATCTATAATCCATGTTCCAAATTACGCCCCATGTCCGAAAACACAGATTCCATGTCCCACCATGAACTCTATGTCTCAAACGCAGTAAGACCCTTATGCAATCCATATCCCAAACAAAGGCCTTCCATGTCCGAAAATCCAGATTCCATGTCCCACTGTCAACTCTATGTCCAAAATGCAGTAAAAACCCTAATGTAAATAGGGAAATCGAAGCCGATTCTTCATTTCTGACACGACAACTTCCCCTCTCCTCCCTATTTCTTACGTCTGAAATCTCAACAACTTTCCCATCTTTATTGCAGACATAGCGTCTTCCCACAACATTTAAACATTCCCCTGTCGCATCTCCTATCTTCTCTGTTTTTCTTATTTTCACCATATTTCTGGCCCGACAATTTCCTAAATCCATCCCTTCTTCATCCCAATCCAAAATCATGGCTAAAATGGTTGAATCACGCATGGTAGCAGCATCAGTCTTCCAAAAGAAGAAAAGCAAGAGAAGAAGAAGAAGAAGTTGAAGCATCTCCATGACAATGTAGAAGGCTAGACGAGTATTCCCTACTAGAGGTATTTTTTCTAAACAATCATGAATCCTACAATAGATTTGTGAATGTCTATGAAAAAAAGAAAGTAGTGAAAGGAAGGAGTCTTGATTTCGACTGACTCGGTGAAAATGACTTAGATTTGGACATTTGTAGATGGGTTAAAATCCAAGGGTGGACTGAGTTATGAGTTGTAGGGAGAAATGCTACACAAGGATGGTTAAAATATTATTCTGCAACTATGATTTAAAGATGAAGAAATCATGGATAGGAGATAGAATAATAGATTTGTCTCCTGAGAACATAAGGGAGTGTCTAAATCTCCCTATATTTGAAAAAGAGAAAAAGGATTGGCCTACCTTGAGAAAACAATTATTTTCATCGGTGGCTGGAACAAAGGTTGACGAAGAAGTAAAGATGCTACATCCTAGCTATTTGGACAAGAATATAGAATGACTCACATTTTGCTCATCAACAACATCTTTCAAAAAACAGGAAGTAGGGATAACATTTCTGAAAAAGATGGCAGAATGTTATGAGCAATGAAGAATAAAAAGAAAATAGACCTGACAAAAACAATCTCAGATCATTTGTTTAAGGTCAAAAGCAATAACAGATATCCTCTTCCTTATGCAATGATCATGACAAAATTCCTAAGAAGAGCGGAATTCGATTTGACTTTTGAAGATAGAGAAGAATTAAAAAATTCTGATTTGATGACTAAGGTGAATTTGAGGAAAATTGGTCATAAAATGACCAAGCCATCCAAGTGAACAAGATTTGAGAGTGGAACAACCCAAATAAGAGAAACAGAATTTGCTGCTTCAGGTGTAGAAATAACGGAAGAAGTTCCCACTAATAGAGTAGAGGAAATGATAGCTGATCTGAGTGAAGAAGAGGTGGTTATTGAAATAAGGGAAGAAGTTTCCACTTCTTTTGCAACAACAACAACACATGGGGGAACTGCAGAAACAACAATAGGAATAACAGAAGCAGCAGTAGCTTCTCTACGCACAAAAGCAGCAGCACCTCCTCCAAGTAGGCATTCATCCTCCACTCACAACAGTGTTGAGAATAGGCTAAGAAAGATTGAAGTTGATGTTGATGCTCTGAACATCAAGATGGATTCAATGAAGGAGTAGATGGATTCAGTGTGTCAAAAGTTGGATACTTTGACCTGTTTGGTTGAGTCCATCAAACGACAATCGAAGTTTGTTCAATTCTCTTCTCCCTCATCACCTTTCCATGATCTCAGACCTTCTTCACCCCTTAGATCCCCTTAGCCCCATCATTCTGATCACTTTTATCAATCTCCATCTCATCATGGTGATCGGTCCCATCATTCTCCATCTCACCATTCCTCACCTTCCTCTTCTGTTCATGAGCATAGACCTACTTCACCCATCAGGTCTACTCATCCCACGAGTACTCTCTCTTCTCCAAGTGTTGAAATTTTTCCATCTCCACAGTCATCTCCTCAACTCATATCCCACACTTCTCTACTTGCAACTTCTCCAGTTGTTGTAGTTCTTTTATCTCCACGTTCCCCTTCTCAGCATAGACCTACTTCATCTCCACGTTATGACTCAGAGTCCTCTCTCTTTGAGTCAACTATGCCACTTGCAAACATTTTAACATGGATGAAGGTCACTTTGAATAAATCTTCTCTCTCCTCTCCACAGGAAACTGCCTCTCTTCCATCACAACCGCCCTCTGCAACTACTCCATAGGAAACTGCCTCTTCTCAACAGATAATACCTCCTCCCCCTCCACAAAAACCTCCAATGCATTCGGCTCTACAAATTCCAAAAGTCTCCAAGGTTTCTATAAAGGAATAGAAGTCAATATAAAATTCAGCGTCCCAAACTTCCCAATCGTATTATAATAATGAAAGGTCCAACCAGGAACTTCAAGCCCAAGCCACTCCCAAATGGTGATGTAATCATAGATAAAATACTGAGTGATTACATCCTGCCCACTTCATCCAACCCACCACCTCCACCCCCACAAAATCCTTCACTTCGAGTGGGTTTAGGATCATTGGATGATAGGGTTAGATTTCATGTTGTAACTGACACATATGATCCTAACTTATTTACCTTTCAGAAGATGTGTATCTCATCCGTAGGAATAAGCACCTTGATGCATTTGGGCTTGGAATTTCATCTCCATTTCCAGAGTTTGGATGTCCTCGATATAGAGCAAAACTGAGGATTGTTTCTTGTCCTCAATAGGAAAATGCAAACTCTGCTGGATCCACATCTCACTCCCAAACAGAGGTTGTTGCTGCCTCCATTTCCACCCCTCGGCTTTCTCCATCCAAATCTCCTTCTCTCAGAATCAAAACTACAAGTTCTAAGCCCAAACCTCCCCTCAAAAGGAAAATGGCAGTTTCTAGACCTTTTACTACCAAACTCCCTTCTTCCACCCCTCAGGTTCCTCCATCAAAACCTTCTGTTGCCAAACTCCCTTCCTTCACCTCTCAACTTCCTCCATCCAAACCTTCTACTTCCAAACTCCAACCATCACCTTTCCAAAGAAGACCACCTTCATACAAGCCACTTCCTCCTCCTCCCATCTACTTAGACCAAAAGTAATATGCTCGCAGACTTAGAGCAAATAACATAGCTCTTCAAGCTTGGTATCTGCCCTCCTACCCTGAGATGCTCACACCTGAATATCAAGCTTATCTCAGGGTAATCCCTCCTCTTGTGCCCCCATCAGCGTTACCAGTTGTATCGAAACAGGCTCAAGCGATTCTCATAACAATGGTCAGAACAGAAACAAGTCCTCAAATATCTTTCAAAAGACCAAAGATGATTGGATCCAACAAACAGGAGCCCAAATCCAAGAAATAAATCTCCTTTTACCAAATAGATGTTATCTATAACTTTGATATGTACTCGTTTTTTTTTTATACTTACACTGTAAATTGGAAATTTGATAGGTATTCATTAATATATATAATACTTATACTGCAATCTGTAAACATGATATGTACTCGTTTATATGTAATACTTACACTGTGTAGAGAATGGTTATTATCTTATAGAAATTGGTTAGCAGCTTTGTCTTATTTTATTTCTGCAAGTGAACTAGTATAGGAGATGGTCTTTCCAAGCTTTTGATTCTGCTGGATGTAGGTTACTCCATTTGCCGCCAAATTTACATTGGTGAAATTGCAGAATGAAAACTGCAAAATCTTACAAAGTTTACTCGTGGCCTTGGAATTATGGGACATAGACAATGGGTCATGGGCATGGGACTTGGGGCATAGAGAGTGGGATATGGTACTTGGGTTGTGGGACATGGACATGGAACTTGAGACATGAAGGGTGGGACTTAGGATATGAAGATTGAGTCATAGGTCGTGGGACATGGACATGGGACTTGGGGCATGGAGAGTGGGACATGAATATTGGAACCGTTCATCCATATCCGGCTTCATAATCGCGGACATGGAATATGAATCCGGACATGGATGAACGGTTTCCAAACATAGGAAGGTCCACTGTCCACTGTAGCGCTTGGAACCGTTCATCCATGTCTGCTTTATAATCTCGGACATGGAATATGAATCCGAACATGGATGAACGGTTCTCTGATATGGGTGGTAGATCAGGACATGGGATGATCGGTTCCAAGCACCCAAGTCCCACTGTACATGTCCCATACCCATGTCCATGTCCCAAGTCTCATGCCCACATCCCATGTCCCATTGGCCCCCATGTCCCACTATCCCATGCCCACGTCCCATTGTCTATGCCTATGTCCCAAGTCCCATGTCTCATGTCTATAACAAACAATCTTATATTATGGGAGCTGTTGTAACGAATCTCCACAGTCGATTTATATGTTCATGGCTTATTTAAGTATTTATATAGAGTCTTGGAAATGTACAAGTGTTTGTCACATGCTTCTTGCAAAAGTAAAAAATCAATAGATACACCAAAATTACATGGTGTATTTTTACACACCCTTCACTAACTCAAAGGCAAGTTAGAGTCTTCATAGATGGTCACAATACTTCGAAGCTTGGAAAAGTCTACTAAAGGGTTTGCAACCTCCATTCGCCGTAAGGTTTCACGTAATAGGTCGAGGTCGAGCATTGGTTTAGGACAGCTCCCAGGAAGGTTTCGAATTCTCTTTTGCCGTCCTTCGAGTTATCTTCCTGATTGAACCTGATCTTAGTTGAGGACAGTGTAAGTTCACGCCAACTTAGCGTCATCTCCCGCTGCTGTTGCTGCATCTCCATCAGTCGCATTTTTAACTGAGATACCTCTCAATCTAGACCATCAATTTCAAGTCTAGCCCGATTCTCTGGTATTGTGAAGAATGCATCCCAAGATCCATTATGTGGAGAGCTAAATATCTTTTCAATAGATGAGTTTTCTAGCGTTGAGGAAGTGAGGTCTGAGATGCTTCAGATGCCGTTCAAGCATTTATAGAAATTCTTTTACAGGATATATGTTGATTCAAGTGAATATCAGTGAACACTAATAAACATCTGTACATTATTAATCTCACAACACCCAACCGATACTCCTATGCAACTTGAAGCATCGTAAACAATGATGGAATATTTGCGTGGTTCTAGGCATTTAAACTTAAACGGTTGTGCATTGACATCACGAGAGAATTGAAGAAAAAACAACGAATATATAGAATGCACAAATATTCTAGCAAGATAAATTGTAATATATTAAGAGGTGGCTGTCATCAACGAGAAAAGGCTGCTGACAACATTAAGAGTTGTAGGCTTGCAGCTATTGGCTGTGCGGGAGAGTGTAGGAAGAGAACAAGGGAGATTGATAGTTGTGTGGGTGGGTGTAGGAAAGGAATGGAAAAGATTAGGGTTTTTTAATGTTTTCTAAATATTTAATGTGGGCCGGGTCGGTTCGGGTAACAGAAGCCTTGAACCGACCAGAAAAATTGATGCGGGTCAAATAGTTGGAGCTGAACTACAAAAATTTGGGTGGTTCCAGTTCGGTCCGGGGGGACCTGACCTAAGTTGCACACCTACATGAAACCATGGCCTATGTTTTCTTGAGATAAAACTTTGAATTAAATTTGAAAGTAGTAAGACACTTTTTTTACCTGATTTATTTTTTCAGTCAAAACAATGGCTTTAAACATTCATTTCTGAAAACTTAACATTCAAATTGTGGCTTTAAACTTTCAAATAAACAATATGTAGCTCTGTAGCTTGGTTTACACTAAATGTGTATATGCATTGGTCTAGTGTGCAAACCTTGAAAGTGATGCTTGAAGTGTTACTCACCTTCCAAAAAATCTGAAATCAACATATGGGCATCTTGGGTGCTGCACCAATGGCCTTTCTTCTTGGCAAATGTCTCATGTAGAATGTTTGTTGGATGCCCACTGACAAGAATCTGTTTAACTTCAATGAAATATCTGGCATTAATTTGATATTTCTGAAGAACCATCAGATTGCTGTTTTGGCAAATGACACTGTTACTTGTGCTACAATAAAAGAGGTGTATTATTACACCATGTATCAGTTAATGGTGGCCTGTGCTGCAGAACCGTTTTACAATATCTTGCTGTAAAATTTAAACACTCCCTTATATTTTGGCATCCTCAGGTTTGTGTTGGACATTTTTAGGTCAGATGGTAGAGAAGAGAAAGAAGAATTGATCTCAGAAATACCTCTTTTAGTGCCAAAGGTAACCATGCTTCTTGATGCCTTCTAAGATCTTTGGTTGAAGTTCTCACTTGTGCCTCTTCAAGCAATTATCAGGTACCACAGCAAACAAATGGAGAGGAGTGTGGCTTATTTGTCCTTTATTTTATAAAGTTATTTCTTCAGAGTGCTCCTGGAAATTTTAGTATTTTTGAGGGCTATCCTTATTTTGTAAGTTCCTCATCAAAAGAATATATCCTTTTGTGTTTTGCAAGTATCTTATGGGAATTATGGTTTCTGATTTGGCATGTGAATTCTTTTGACTTTCAGATGGATAAAAACTGGTTTGATCGTAAAGCTTTGGAAAAGTTCCACAAGCAAATCCACTCATTTCGTAGGTAGTTTTGGAATTTGCAAATGGACCACAATATATTGTTCGAATCTGAATCATTATATCATTGGGAGGTTAATATGGCTTTATTTCATTGTGTAGTAGTTCTTTTATTGAGTAACATAAGCTTGATGCTAAAACACGTGAAATGTAAAGCATCCCAGCATGCAGCTGTGCAGGCATCTCTGGTACGAATAGACTCTGTTCGGACATTTGTTTCTTCACATCTTGGTTTGGCATTTTTTTTCTTTTTTTAGCGCAAAACTAGTAAGAGGAACAAAGATGCATAGGGTGGATAGAGGCAAATCATCCTGAGTTCTTTGAGACGTACAAAACATATTAGATCGCAAACTATCCAATGTACCTTGGTGATGAAATGGTAGAAAGGACGTTGGAGATCTTGGGAGGACTCCCGCTGCTAAAAGTTTTGCGCATAAGATTTCGGGTCCACCAATTCCTGGTCATGGACAGGTGAAGCTCATCCCTTTTGATGCTGAAATGTTGCAAAAAATTACTAATTTGCGGGTTCATCCTCTTCATTGATTGGAGGAGCAGCACATTTTGGAATACCTAGGGGAATGTGTGCCTGCCTAGTTAAATCCACTTACATCTCTGTTTGGGCTCTCACACAAATTGCTCTCTAATAATCCTATATGAAGATCTTACAAGAATGAGGAAACATCAGAGGGTGTTAGGGAACACTCCGATGCTCAAGTCAGTAATAGGACCTTAGGAGGGGGGTATATATATAATGGAGAGAGCTTATAGCAAGAGGGCATGCATACATGGGTTTTTATAACCGAGCTTCAATGAGCAAGAGATACAGCATCATATAATGAGGTTTTCTCATTAAAGAGGTATTCCTAAGGATTATGCATCCTTCAATCCCATAAAGAGTCCTTCAAGTCTAACATAGCCAATCTACCAACTCTAATGCTTATTTTGTGTTAAGGTTTTCTAAATCTAGTCCCTCTTCAAGAAACATCGAGTAATGTTTTTCTGGTTAGCTTGGTCTCCTATGCCACTTTCATGAGGTTTGATTTTCTATGCCATCTTTGTAACACATCGGTTTTTATGTCAGTATTAATGTCAATTCATGTACTAACATTAATGGTAGACTATTCTTGGTCTTCATCGAGTTTGCCACCCGTGAACACTTCTTCTATGCATTGAAACCTGCCTCACACGACCTATATAAGCAACTTCCTATACCATTTGTGGTCAATTTGAAGATTTGTCCCAGAGATGGATCCACAATGCTCTAACTATGGGAATCCCATGGCTTCAAGAATAGATAGATGATATTAGTAGATAGGATTCCCCCAAGCATGTATCAATCTATTCACACATCATTACGAGTGGTTCATTGATGTCTCACTAAACATGACATTGGGGAAACGGAGGCCCTAGATTGCATGAAAGCCTTGGAGGAGGAGTTGGCAGAATAAATTATATTTTTGTTTCATACTTTTGTCTTTATCATTGCTAATAAGGGCCTTTTTGCCATTTTGTTTGTCAAAGTATATCTCTGTATGCTTTTTGTTTGTACTTAATTTAATGAATTATCTTTTTTATCCAGATAATTATTCTTTATAATGCTTGGGTCCATTCGAATAATATTTGTTGCTTTCGCTACCTTTGCCATGTCTGTTAGAATGTCGCTTCCAGACACTTATTGGTACTCCCGGTAGGCTAATATGCTTCCATTATTGTTCCATACTACTTGACGTGCCTAGTTGTTGCTAGGTGCTTCTGTGATCTACCCGATGCTTTGGAAGGAAAATTGACGCATTACGTCTCTGACTTTTATGACAGTTTAGCATTTTTATATACAAAACAATGCTTCCGCTTCCTTTTCACTTTATTTTTCATGCTCCCAGTAGCAACTTTCTCACTCTTAGTAGGCTTTTGTCGAATGGCCTTTTTTGAATTTAAAAAACAGAAGCTTTTGTTGTCAGCTTTTGGACATTTTCGCACATTCTTACAGTAACATTCGCCCGCATATATGAGGTTTAAGGTTGCCAGTTTCCTACCTTTCGTGAAACTAAAGGTGGTTTTCGCATAAGATTTTTATATAATGCCATGACTGATCATTTTAATACTTTCTATTTCCATTGCTCGTACCCTAGTCTTTCTTTACATGCTTTTGTCTCTACCAAATAATTAAATTAATGGCAACTTATCAAGGCTAAATCTCGATAATTTATCTAAAATTCGCTTTATTTATCCTACATCCACATCCTTCTAAAAATTTATCTTTTCTCAATTAAGGGCTTATTTCCATTAACGAAATCTACAACAATACAACCATCTAAATATTTATCAACATGACATGCCCAACATCTCCTCATACTTAAAATTTTGACTTCTAACATGGAATAACCCCAAAAGAGATTTTTCCACAAAAATCTAATGGCATGAAATTTGATAACCATTACATTTTCTCTAATTTTCAATCCTAAAAGGCATCAAATAAATATTTAACATAAACTTAGATTGAAAATTAATCTAAGTTAGGCAACATTTTCCTACTTTCACAGTGTAACGACTCACAAAGGGAAAAATATTGGTACCTCTTTTTTCTTCGTCACTCTCTCCATAAAGAAATCAATTGAAGAACTCTTTTTTATAATTCGATCTCTTTAACTCTTGACGGAGAGAAAGAAGTGGGGTTTTTTTAGCAAATTAGACTTCTACGTTTTGTGTAATTTCAAATTAGACCCTGATTTTTTCATAGTTGCAAATTATACTCAAACTTTTTATTTTTTGCAGAATGGACCCCATTGTCAACAGCGTTGCCACAACTGATGGATTTCATCCTATATGCCTTTTAACTTTTTTTTTAAATCCAAAAATACTCCTGTAAGAACACTTAAAAACCCATCTTCTCTTTTCTCCATTGCAGCCCTAACCTACATTGAAACCATTGATTAGAAAGTAGCGTTTGCATTTTTTTTGGGGAGTAAATAGGGGATCGGAGGTAAAAGATGTAAAATGCTTCTATTATTTTAGCTTTTGCTAGTGTGTGTCAACAATGGTTAACGTCTTTTATTCACCATTATGATGTTTCTAAGCTTCGTTCTAATGTATGGAGGAGGAAAATATCGCCTTTTCATTTAATTTTTTAGACTATTTTTAAAAATTATATTTTAAACGAAATTCTTTATGGTGTAGCGTGTGATGGCAATAGCATAACGTGGCTTTGGATGGATTTTGTTTGGGTTTTGGGTTTTTACGGTGAGTTATATATTGCTAAAGCTCCTTTAGTTGCATCTTTTTTTTTCTAAATTGTTTCTAAAGAGGAAGTAGAAGTAGAATTGAGAAAAGTATTGTGAAGCAGAACATTTCCTGCTAAAATGGATGAAATTTTTAATTATTTTAAAACAATACTTATGGCTATAAGGTCAGCTTTTGTAGTTACCCAAGATGTGGAAACACAATATATACTTGTGTATTCCTTATTAATTCTTTTTATGAAAATGGAAATTGGAGAGAGAACTCATGATTGAAACAGTTAACATAATACCAAAAAAAAACTCTATTAGGATTGTAGTTGAATTTTGGTTGATTGATGTTTAAAAATCATAATTGTGATGACTATAAAATGGAGTCGTGGTGATATGATGTTTGTACATAATATGCTTCTAAGGGTACAAGTCGAGGCAAGTGTACCAGACCCAACTATGTGTGACATTGGGTTATGATAGCCCCTTTGGTTGTGCGAGGTAAGTTGGGTTGGTGGGTTGGAAGTTTTGACCTGGTTAGAAAAATGGGTCAAGACTAGTTGACAAGGTTAAAACACGCATATATTTTGGGCAATCTATACCTTACTTAGATAAAGGAAGGAGCCTTAAGAAGCCCAATATGAAGGAAGACAAAATTGGAGTCTGACCTCAAAATAGAATGAGTCAACTCATAAACAAAGGTGGGAACAAAACCAACAATAGAAGACGTCCCATAAATGGAAGAAATGATAGCAATAAGCCTCACCTTTGAATACACCTAAGGAGCAAAACATGGGCTACCTATATTAGAGGGTCCCCCCTCCAAAAATAGGTAGGGTTGCCTTAGAAATAACAAGTAGAGGACGCAATACTCCTCCCAAAGATGTACCAGGATCCTCTCCGGTTGTTAAAATATCTTCTATGGAAATAACACAATGGGGAGTAGAATACCACTCAATGAAGCGGCGGAACTAGAGAAGATGAAGAATTGGAAGAGTGGGAAAGCTCGACGAAAACCCCACTTTATGACACTTCCACTAGTTCCACTATAGGATCCACAGGAAGTTCCAAAAATTCCTTTGGTCTAAGAACTACTTTCGAAGAGGCTCTTGAGCTAAGCCTTTTTTCTAAGAAGCCGATGTAATAAGATGAATGAGAAGGGCAAGGGGCAACGAAAGAAGAAATTGGAGGGGAATAGTTGATCGCCTCCGCACTATAGTCTTAATCCTCCTAGGCTTCTCAAAAGGTTCAGTGAAAGCTAAAGGCTTGCGAGCAATACCCTTGGAAGCCTTACAGCTAGAAGCTTTACCCTGGTGGGAACCCGAAGAAGATGGCTCCCCCCATAAAAGAATGGGAACTTCCTTTTCTATCACGAAAGCCCACCCAAAAAATTGAACAAATAAGGAAGACAAGGAAGGAAAGGGTAAGGAGTCGGAACCTCTTGCCTTGGGAAGCCGCATGGAGGAGTTGACTTTCCTATAAAAATCCTCAAAAGACAAATAATCTAAGTTTCTATATTGGCATTAAACAGTACCTAACTATGCCTAATCTATACCGCTCAAGTCTCTTTGAAAGGAGGGGAAGCTTTAAAGACTCTTGAAAGTATGCTTTAATGAAGTGAAGTCTTCCTTTCTTGTTGGTAAAAGCCTTGAATGTTGTATTTATAAAGATGAGAGCTTGAAGGCTTGAGTTGCTAAAGGATTTGAAAGTAATGACTTACTAAATACTTGCAACAACTTTTTTCAACATTCCTTCATTACTCCTTATATAGATTATTTTGAAATCAGCCCTTGGAGGTAGTTGGGGTTCATTTAATGCATTGAATCATTTGAAAATTCTAACCATTATAGTTGGTAGGAGCATGGTAGGCAACTGCATTATTTGGTTGCCAACCGCAAGTGGATTGGCAAGTGACTTTAGTATCAACTGAAGTCGTTGTTCTTGAAAAACCTTGAAGTCATGTTGCTAGTTCATGACAGACAAATCCCAGGCGGTTAGGACACTCCTCAAGTAGTTTGCATAGGCAGCTTAGATGGGGCTTCTACTTTCTAGGCACTTTAGGCTTTGTGCTGCCAAGTGATATGCAGAGGTGCCTTGCATTCGGCTATCATCTAAGGCAGATGCAATGCGCCTCCAATTTTGGTTACACCTAAGTGTTCTCTAAGGGCATGTTGCTAGAGTGTCAAAGGCGGATGCAAGGTAGCTGGTCCTATTCAACTGCCACACCGCAGGTGATACTGACGACCACTACCAAAGTCCAGTGACTTAGGGTCTTGCTAGAACCTTGCAGGCGACTAGCAATCAACTATAGTCCTAGGCAATATGCCTAGCAGTTGATAATCGACTGTCATCTGTACTTAGAATTTTTATGCACTTTTGTAAGTTTATTAGACCTTCAACACTTATGTCATTACCTCTATGATTTTGTTAATCATTAAAACCAAGATTATTCTAAGTGTGCATTTTCCTTCAATACTTACACCCTCTTAAGTTGAAATCAAAACAATGTAACAGGCACTAAGTGTATACGCTCTCTAAAGCTGAAATTTAGAAGTGCGCAATGGCACTAAGGTTTATGCCCCCTTGAGTTGGAATCAAAAAGTGCAACTTGATTGTTGAAGTATGTCTCACAATCAATTGTTAAGTTTTTTATGCTCTCTAAAGCTGGAATCTAGAAGAGTGCTAGGTACACTAATTATATTCCATTATATTAGATAGTGGAACCCAAAACATAAAGGGTGTACTCTTAGAAGATTAGAGTAGAGAGGTGGTTCCGAACCAATGTATATCTTGTCTCCTTTTGTGTGCTTGATTTATTTGCTTACATTTTATCTTTTCATTATTTATTCCATTGAAATTTGCACAAAGGCACAAAAAGTGGGAAGTTAATTAATCAGGGATTGAGCTAAAAAATTTTATAAACC
This sequence comes from Pouteria campechiana, assembly GCA_036873735.1. Lineage (NCBI taxonomy): Eukaryota > Viridiplantae > Streptophyta > Magnoliopsida > Ericales > Sapotaceae > Pouteria > Pouteria campechiana. Next base: position 13,310 of record JAYJMB010065945.1, read on the forward strand.
CAATTCACCCCTCCCCTCCTGTGTTAAATCAACGCCAAAGGGACCCACAGAATATAGGACAAGTTTCCTTTCAAGTTGATCTTAATGAGGATGTAAGAATGTATAAAGATTCTAGAGGAGGCTTTGGGAGGTTAGCTGCTATAACAACATGCTATTCTTTAGATCTAGGTATTAAAATTTTAGTTTATGAAGTTTTTCTTTTCAAATTGTTTTCTTTAATATCTCATAATATGACTTATTGATATATTATTTGCAACTCTTTGGTGAGAGTCCTATGGATGTAGTGCTCCAAAATTACAAAGGATTATTATTAAAGTTTTAAGCCAAGCTTGTAATTCATCTGGCTGTGAGCAGAACTAGTTTATTTTTGAGCATATACATACAAAAAGTTAAATCCGGTTAAAGCACCAAAGGTAAAATGATCTTATATATGTTCATTACAATTTATGTTTATTAGAAAGGTCAGATAATTTTAAAGTGTTTTATGATTAATATATGTTTTTTTCTCATTTCTAAATAATTGCCCATTATTTTTATAAGAAAAGGAAAAAGAAGATTGACTTTAATCTTATTTCTTTGGATAACATAGATGTGCTAGACATATAGACAACAAAGTTTGAGCCTCCCTTACTTATTGAAGATGATGGTGAGACATGGATGCAAATGGACCAACCACAAGCTTCATATACTACAAAAAAAATAAAGAATTTGGTATTTTTTTATATAGCTTTTTAATATAATAAATTCCTTTATTACTTTTATAACTAATGAATTGTAATAACTAACGTCTACATTTTAATATGTATTTTTAGGATTTATGTTAATTCAACATGATCCAAAATGACTGGAACAAAGTAAAGAGATTCACAAAGGAGTCCAGGATTTATTTTGATATTTTAGATTGAATGTAGTTGTAATTTATAAAATGCCTAATGAGAACTTTTGAAAGTTTAAACTTTATCGAGATGGTTGTGAGATTGAATACATTTTATATTTGGATGTTTAAACTATAACAATGTTCGAGTTTTATTTAGATGATGATCATGTTGTGTTAATTAAACTTATAGCATTAGATGATGATCGTGTTGTGTTAATTGAACTTATAGCATTATATATTTGCCCAAAATGTTTTTCTTTTGTCAAACCAAAATCTTTTAATATTAAATATTATACTCTTTTTAGTTTTTTATGTGTTATATAATTATATTATGTTAATATATTGTGATTTTATTTTAGGTACACTATCAATTCAATCAAGTATAGAAGAATAAAGAAAGATTTTTATATAACTCATTTCAAGTTAGTTAATTCTTTTTAAATTATTAAATATTCTGTTAGATTTATTTTTAAAATTTGAATGATTACATCATTAGTTTATCATCATAATCTACTAAGTTTTTTATTTTAATTTTTATATGCATATTAGGTTTTTATATGATGTGTAGCTATTATGATAGTTTTTAAAGGTAATGTACAATTATTTATATTATATAATTATATATATTTAATTATACTTTTAAAAAAATTAAAAAATATAAAATAATTATTATATCATAATTACGTCATGCTGATATCATTGTTCAAACTATTTTGAACCAAAAGTTGAACCGGTTGGACCTGAATCAGATATAAAAACAGTCCAGGTCAAGGTTCAATTCAACAACATTAGTCTGGAGCCTAATTTATTTATCTAGTTAATAAGTTGATGTAAATTATATGTGCAAATGAAAATATTTTCTTTACCTATGTTAGGGAATTGTAACACTAAAAAGCTTTATAATGGACAAAGCTACTATATCATATTCCAATGGAAACTTATTCAAACTATGACATAGCTCTGCATGGTTTTGCCTAGAGGCGGTACCACTCAGAGAGGAACTTTTAATAGAATTACACCTAAAAAACACCTCTTTAGTTGGAAAACCTCATCATCTTGACTTACAACACTGTCTCTCTTGCGTTCCGAACTAAGTTCAACTATAAAAACCCAAGTATATACACCCTGTGGACATAAACTCTCCTAATTATCTATAAATTTCTCTCACCATACTATTCATGTTACTAACTTGAGCATCTGAGTTTTCACGCAAGACCTTCATACATGATTATTAGAGAGCAGTTTGGGTGAGAGCCTAAACAATCAATACTTTGATAGTTATTAATTTTAAAATATTTCTAAAATTTATATGCATTTAAAATGAATAATAAAATTATATTCTAATTAATGATATAATGGTTCAATTGGGTTCAATTGATCAGTTGAACCGGTTCGAACCAACCAAACCACAGGGAAACGGTTGGATTGTGAAAACATTGGTGGATGCGGAAGATACGATTTTTCTTTTCCCGACCCTAGTTAATAGTTGGGTAACCCCTCTCAGATGTGGACATTCATGACTTGAATGTTGTTTTCCATGCATCCAAATAGGCCCATTTTGGCTCCATTAAAATACGATGTCGTTTACTTGCCTTTGACGTGAAGCTTGAATGGCTTCCGCTGTCTGTCATCTGGAGTTGATTTCAGCGCCAAACGAAAACAGCCTTCTTGTTGTTTCTAGTCCGCGGATGCATCCAAATCAATGATTAATCTTGTCTTGCCACTGCCATTATGATGCGTCGACTTTCTTGAGCAATTCATAACAGTGTTAGAAAGCAGCTGAATCATGTTGCGATCTTCTCCTTAATTTTGGTTGCCTATTAACAGCAGAGCCGAACGGTTTAGATGGATGGATTGGGGTGTCCACGGGGTGGCATGGTATCATTTTCTCATGACGACACTCCCTCTCGGTCGCGGTAATCAATCTCAACAAAATACATAAGGCAGGCAGGAGCAGGAGCGGATTGCGATGAGTCCATGATCTGGGGTGGGATCGGACTCTGGCTTCAGTTGAATCAGGAAAATACATATGTCACTGCTGCCCGTGCGATGCATATGCTGAATTCCAATGACCTTGAAAAAAAATAAATTTATTTTTTTCATATTTTTTTAATTATTATTTTCTATCTATTTTTAACTTTATTCACTTTATAATTAACATTATTCCTATAGTTTCCTTTAAATTCTAATGTCATCCGAACCGGAGCAACCAAATCAACCAATTCAATGATAATTTTATTTTAATTTTAATATTTTTAATAGAATAAAATAATGAATTAAAGTAATATAGTATTATAACAAAATATCTATATATTTATATTAATATTTATGATTTAGATTTTTTAAAATTATATTATATTAATATTTAATTATCTTTTAAAAATAAAAAGATGCTTCATCCATTCGTATAGATTAGACCATGAACTGGACGCCTGACCGGTTCAACTAGTAGTCTGATTTAAATAACATTGTTAAATCCCCAAAATTACGTATTCTTTTTTCTTTATCTTCATATTTACTTCTAACCCAAGCATTTCATGTCCAACTTCAGAGCCCGGCTTAACTTTATGCTCCATCCATGATAATAATGATATGTTCACAATGCCTGTGGAATAAAGAGGTGGGCTATTCCATGTCCTTCACACCCCACCGGAGGTTTAACGGATTGAGATTGAGCTTCAGGTTCATTATCTAACTAGTTCGACCCTTTGGTTCAACCAAAATTGACTAGTTCAATAAATTTTTTTAAAAATAATTTCAAAATTAATAATGTGAATTTAAAAGTTTAAACTATAAATATCAATTTAAATAAATAAATCTTTTACCAATAAATTATATTATTTAATATAAACTTTTATTTGATTAATAATGGACTAAATCCAATTAGACCAAAGCAGTCAATTATGCAGTTCTCGGTTGGACCAGTTGGACCAGTAGATCCAGTCAATCGGGTTTTAATAATAATGATTTGATTCCAACGGTCGCATGTGGCGAAAAAATGAAAAATGGCCTCAAGTGGTAAAAAAATAAAATTTTTATTTCTGTAAATTATCATGCATTTGGGATTATATTAATTCAATGATTTTAATATGATATTAAGGCTAAACATATGAGGGTATTGTTTAGTCATGGAAACTTCTCCAAAAAAATGCTGCAAAGACTTTATACTTCTTTTATAGGGACCAAAAATATTTAAATTATGTTACTATAAACCTTAAACAATGCAGACAACAATAAATTGGAAAGGGAAGATGGACTAAAATTGGGAAATAAATAAAGATTGATTACGGGGTCAATGAAGTTAAGTCTTATTTATTTCTTTATTTATTTTTGGATCCTTTAAATCAACATCGAGATGATGTAATGGACGGTCTTAAAATGACACGACTGTAAAGGGGACTCCGCAACTTGCCTTGCAAGTGCAGCAAAGACTCTCCTACAAATACTTAAAGTTGACTTGCTTTTATAAAGCTAAAGCATACCTTGAAATGAAATCAAATGGGAAAATTGGAAGTATTTTCAGAGGAATGACCACTATTTTGAGTTTACCAATCTTGTTACCATAGTAATTGACAGACTCCCTTGGGGAGATCCTATTCTCAGAATTAGGAAAGAAAAATAAGAAGACAAATAGAAATAGTGAGTAGTTAACCAAAGCCATTGGTTTCAATTCCTTATCTACTTGATATTAAGTCCATTTTATACCTGAACAGCTCCTTACATCCCTTAATTCTCTGTTAGCTGTCCTTAATTACGATCTTAGCATTCCCTCTCCCTTTAAATCAACCTTGTCCTCAAGGTTGGAAGAGACTGCAAAAGTGGTAGGAGGCTTATGTGTCCCAAAAGATTAAATAAGATGCCATTTTCTAGTGTTGTTGATTGCATTGCCACCTTCTTAAGAGCAAGTCCAGAAAAATATGCTGAAGTTCTGTATATCTATCTTGAAGTTGTTGCTAGCATAATGACCCTTAGGGACATCAATTGGCCCTCCCTCATAACACCCTAAGGCCATACCGAAGCTTCAAGTGATATGGGGCCATTTGTTAGGTCAATTCCCCTTGCTACCCCCTCATAAGTCCAAATGGCAGCCATTTCATGGCTGTAGGTATCAAAAATTTATTTGGGCCATCATCTCTATGAATACCATACTTCCAAGTTACTCTAGTATCCAGACTACAATGTTTCAATCTTCTTTACACTTGGTAACTGTCCTCCCTCTGTATCATAAATACTTTCAGATCTATTAAGGAAACACAAACTCGCTAACACTCTTCCATCTTCAGATTATTTTCTGTAGCAGTAGGTTTATCTTTAGGTGATGGATCGGGGCTTCGACCATTAGGGAGATTGGAGTATAACAGTATAAGGCTGAGGAGGAAACTGGGGATAACTTTTACTCTTGGGTCCCAAACCTTTCGTGAGAATAACAGTGCCATTTCCACCTGGTTGTTCCGAGTCCTTTTGCAAACCCCTCAAGAAATGATTCAACAGCTATCTTTGAATACTGTAAGATTAATTTTTTATTATCTTTGAAACTTAATTTCCCATCACCTAGCCTTTTATCAAGCACTTGATATGTATTAACTAGCTATAGAGATCCCACAAACCCATTGATTTCTTCCCATCTAGGATCCCAAGTTAACCTCAATTGCCTCCCATCCTTTTTCCTATTATAAGATAACTTATTTTTGGGTTGCCATTACCATGATTCTTCTGTGGTATGCTCCATGTTGTGTAGCATTTCTGGTAGATGATCATGAATGTTCCTTTTTGCCTTGACAAATTCATTCTCCCCTTCATTGCCCACCCCTTTCATGTCTTCGCTTAGCACATCTATTTATTCTCTGCCTAATATCATGGAAGCATTGCTGCCAGTCATAGAGAATTTATGATATATTATTGATGTTCCGACATATTCCCTACACAATCTATACCATTTTGTTGATCTCTTTCATACGATATTGTATACCCATTGTTTGCTTGAAGGTCAAAGGCTAATTGGGTAACTAAAGTTTGTTGCAACTCCCCTATGAAATTTGTTCTTGATTGATATCCTATTTGGTGCTACCACCTTAATCTCTAAGCTATGGCTCCTTGACAATATGGATGTCTTCAGTTAAAGACTCTAAATCAACTAGAAGTCTTCAAGAACGTAACTTCTGGAATTGCTTGCCGCTTGGATTATGATCGTTATTTTCCGGCTTAAACCTGTCGCCCACAAGATTTGAGTTCGGCTACTCTCGCTAAATATGATCTTGGTCACTTTCCCTCTTAGATTTGGATAGATGCCTCGCTTTTGAATAGACAAGTTGAACTTGGATTTTTCAATGATTCAATTTTGGTCACGATCCTAATCAATCTACCACCCAACATCCTTAATTTTCCTGCAATCTAAATACTTTTAGTTTATTTCTTATGATCAAGTTGTCCTCTCCCACTCTAACAACTTCCCATGGACACCAGTACGATTATTGTCTATAATCTTATTGCGATCTGATACTAATTGATAGGTTTTCCATGGGGAGATCCTATTCTAGGAATGTAGAAAAAGAAAAATAAGAAGAGAGAATAGTTAGCCAAAGACAACGATTTCAATTCCTTGTCTACTTGATATTACAATAAAAGCCCTTTTTATGCCTGAATAGCCACTTACGTCCCTTAATTATTTCTTAGGGGTCCCTAATCATGATCCTAATAATAACTTTATTTTTTCCTTATCATTATCTATGTTTTTACTCTTTTTTATACTTTTTTCATTAAAAATCTTATATTACTTATGCTATTCATGTTGGATTTGTGTTTTGTATTGCAAAGCCTACTAGGCCTGCACAATGGTTATACATTTTTGGAAGTCCATCTTGTATAGGGTTATAAATATTAATATTTTCTAAGGTTAGAGCTAAAGAGAGAACAAAGAGGTAAGAGAGAGGCAGTTTGTTGTCTCTGAGAGGAAATATGTAATTGTTTTTCTAAGAAAATGAATTACTTTTTTCTCTAGTGGATTAGGTTTTAAAGCTAATCCATGTTAATCGTGGTGTGTTCTCTGTGATTGATTATTTGCTTGTGTATATTCTCAACCCTAACAAGTGGTATTAAAGCTTTGGTTTGAGGGATTTCAGAACATTCAAAACCATTAAGTGATCTTGAGAACAGGATTGCAAGCATCCAATCAAAGGGGTCATACAATCAGTTGTGATCTGGTGGTTATGATTGGACGACTAGATCTAATCAGAGGTGCAGATCTCTAATTGTTGGTGCATTGATTTTAATCAAAAGTTATTGATTATGGTAGCATGGACAGATCATGTAGATTGTTGGCGATCATCGATCAATGGCCAATGATTCAACAACTCAGATTGGCGGCAAATTGGTGTTGATTTTTTTTATGGTCAGATTTATAACAAGTGTGTGGCTATGCATGTGCTGATTGGAAGGCTGCGGAAGTGCTGATTGGATAGATTGTGCATGGGTGATAGCCATCGGGATTGTGTGGTCGGTGACTACAGGCAACACTACAAGTGGGTTCTACTCGACGGCCAAAGATGAGCGAGTGTGGGAGTGGATCCTCATTGGACCCTAATCGATGGCAATAAGAGCCTGGAGTTTCTCTAGGACACTGATCAAGCAAAGTCGTGTGGCATCAGAGAAGAGCAATGGATGATCCGCATGGAGGAAATATATAGAGGTGGCAGCTAGTGTTTTTTTTCTATTGGAAATAGGTTGTGTCAGTTATGCTGACGATTGTTTAGCCGAAGGAGACATAGAGCCGCAGTTGCATCATTAGTCGCAAGGAAGACAGCAATGACAGTGGGTTTTTCTTTTGTTTCTTTGTGATTGAATTTGAGATCTGGTGTGACAAAGAGTTGGATGAAGTTAGATCATTGTCGATGGCATTATGGTTAGAGTAGATCGACTGACGGATAGTTGGTCGACGACGACACGTAAGGGTAGTAGTAGTGGCAAATAGGCAGCCCCTCTTGCATTAAAAGGTGACACATGGAACAGTGGTGTGTCGCTATATATAGAAGAAAGAAAGACCAAATTTTGTTGGCCCATGTATGGTGAACTAAAGATTAGATTTTGGTGATTCAAGTATTGTTTTTTAGGTTTTGGGACACTGTGAATCAAATGGATAGTTAGCATTGGATAATTTCTACTATTTTGGGGAGTCATGTGCAGAACATTGTATTTTGAAGTTGAAGAATGACTAAGACTTCAAATAAGACAACAATACAAAATGGATCAAGTCAAAGAAGCTAGAGAAACTAACTGATAATGAATGGCAAGACATGAAAGATTTGGTAATGAGTATTATAACACCCCCAACTTTAGCTAATGTAAAATATTGTCCACTTTAGGCCCACTAGATCATGCTAGCGCGCAAAACCCATACAGTTTTGCCCATTTGGGACAACTCTTCTAGCCCAAAAGATGTCTTACAATAACTTAGGTATTCCCAGGATCTCTTTCACCACACATCCAATGTAAGCTCTCTGCATCTACTTACATGACAGTGGTCAAAAAGTGGCTCTGATACCATTTATCATACCCCCAACTCTAGCTAATGTGAAATATTGTCCACTTTAGGCCCACTAGATTATGTTGGCACGCAGAGCCCGCATAATTTTGCCAATTTAGGACAACTCTTCTAGCCTAAAAGGTGTCTCACAATGACTTGCTATAGGTCATACTTGAACCTCTGATCTCAAGTCATATTGGTTTCAAAACTAAGTCTCTCACTAGTTAAGGTAAACTATACCAAGTCATTATAAAGTGCCTTTTGTGGGGGTTGTATGGGCATCAACCATAGAGGGCAAAGTTGTGAGGACTGTGATAGCCCAAAGTGGACAATACTTCAACAATATGACCACGAACTATTACAAATGGTATCAAAGATGTGAGCAAATGTGAAGAGCTTACATTGAATGTGTAGTGACAAAGATCTTAGGAATACCTAAGTCATTGTGAGGTGCCTTTTAGGCTAGAAGAGTTGTCCCAAATGGGCAAAACCATGCGGGATTTATGTGCTAGCTTGATCTGGTGGACCCAAAGCGAATAATACTTCACATTGGCTAGAGTTGGGGGTGTTACAAGTACAATCCAATTGTATCATCAGATAGCACACTTTGAAAGGTCATAAATTTGATGGATCCAAAGGAAGTGTGAACAAAGTTAGAGAGCAGATACAAATCAAAGTCATTGACAAATAGGCTATATTTGAAGAAGTGTTTATATGATCCTTGGTTGGAAAGAGCAAAGACTTTGAGAGGCACTTGGCTGAGTTCAATAGAATATTGATGACGTTAGCTGCTTCAGAAGTTAAAAGCAATGAGAAGGACAAAATATCTATCTCGAGAATTAAAGAGGAAGATAAAACATTACTCCTACTAGCATCACTACTTGGCTCTTATGATAATATTATGACGATGTTGTTATTAAGGAAGAATATATTAAAGTTGGATGATGTTATTGCTTCTTTGTTGATATATTTGATCCAATGAAAAACAACAATGGTGTATTATCAGGTAAAGAGAGTGCTTTGGTAGTGATAGGTTATCATTATAATAGAGGAAAATATGTTAAGAGGAAAAATGGTTTTCAAAAAGTTAAGAGTATATCCAAGTCGAAAAGAGAATTCTATTGTTAGGCATGTAAAAACTTTGACCATTTGAAAAGGAACTGTCTTAAAGTATATGAGAGTCTAGAGAAAAAGAAGAAAGTAGAAGGTAGATAAATCATCTAATGAGACTACAATTTGCTATATGTAAGCGATTTCTTGCTTCCAACGGAAGCAAGTAGGATGGTTCTGATTGGATTTTAAATTTCAATTGTTATTTTCACATGTGTATAGTTAGAGAGCATTTTGATAAATATATGTAGTGTGATAGTGGTACCATGCAAATCGCCAACAAAGTAGAGAGCGGGATTGCCGATGTTGGGATAGTACAAATTCACATGTTGGGTGGTGTTTTTCAAATGTTGGATAATGTTAAGCATGTATCGGATTTGAGGATAAACTTGATTTCATTGGAAACATTAGATTTTAGAGGCTACAGGATATCTCTTGGAGGTAGGTGAGTAAAAGGGTCATGGTTATCCTGAAGGGACAAATGATTAAGAACCTATACAAAATGATAGAGAGTGTGAAAATAGGTAGAGATCTTATGAGATCCCAAGTTGCAAGTATAGGTGAATTACAAATGGTCAACTCTATAGAGAGTTCTCAAAAGAAACAAGTGACATTTTCTTTGGGTTGTTTGTGATAATTTTTTTAGTAGAGAACGCATTGCAGTGGGAGCCACCTTGAGTTGTACAATAATGGTGAACTATATGTTGCACCTATAAGGGATATAGTAGGCCATGTTGGTTGAAGTGTGGCAAATAGAGCTTGGTGAGCTTATAGGATGGATGTTGATACTAGTTCCTCTTCAAGTTGGTTGGATGTTGTAGAATTTAAGCTAAGGCAGAGATTTTGTTGGGTTTATATCTTATATTCTACAAAGCTCACTAGACCTCTGCATGGGTTATACATGTGGGAGTGCATCTTGTGTAAGGTTATAAATATTAATATTCTTTAGGGTTTGAGCTAGAGAGAAAGATATAGAGAGGTAAAAGAGAGGCAGTCTATTATCTCTAAGAGGAAATGTGTAATTATTTCTTTACGATAGTAAATTACTCTTTTCTCTGGTGGAGTAAATTACAAAGTTGAACCATATTAATTATTGTGTGTTCTTTATGATTAATTATTTAATTGAGTGCATTCTCAACCCTAACAATTCATATTCCACTTTTCTCATGTGCTTCCATTCCAAATGGACTTAATAGAAATTAACCCTTTTATAAATAAATTTTAGAGTTACTTGGATGGAAAAAAATGAAACATTCTTGTGGATGTATTTAATAATGGGTATTTTTTGAATCTCTTTACTTCACGTGATGTGTAATAAACTTAATAATTTTATTTATTATTATAATTTATATTTTTTATTATTACTTTAAATAAAATATTTATTTATTTTATTTTATTATAATTTTTATCTAAAATATATATTTTGTTATTATTTTTAATCATTGTTCTCTATCTTATTACATTATTTTTTCATCTTTTTCTTCCTTTTTACCCAGTTCTCCAACAAACCTTTTAAAAAAGTTAAAAATGCTAACAATTCTCTTGAATAAACACAAAAATTGATGTTAACAAAAGCAAAAGAGAGTTTTCACCATGGATTTGGCTTGGAATAACGTACTCTTAACCAAGTCATGCTGTAGGGGTGTTTGGATGGACAAAATTTTCCTTTAGAAAATGATAAAATATGATATTAATAAGACAATAAATGAAAATAAGAGGTTTTTTCCAAAAGCGTGCCCAAAGTTTCCTAACAATCCCATATTAGTGCCCAGCTCATGGCTTTTCCCAAACCTGTACCCAAAATCCATCTGTCATTTCCAAATCCATGCTCAGTAGTTCCGAACGGCCATATACCAAACTTTCATGATGAAAATGACCCCGACACAAATTGTAAAAGAGGGCATTCGAACACATTTTCAGATCTCTCCTCCCTTCCTGCACCTAACCCAGCAACAACAGCCATTTTCATTCTTCTATGTTCTTCTCTTCTCTCCAGCGTTGTAGGAGCAAAGGTAAGTGTAACACTCCCCAACTCTATCCAATATGAAGTATTATCCGCTTTGGGCCCACTAGATCCCATTGTCATGGAGAGCCCTCATTTAGGCCAACTCTTCTAGCCCAAAAGGTGTCTTACAATGACTTGCCACAATTCAATCTCAAGTCATATTGGTTTTGACTAATATGACTTGAGATCAAAGGTTCGAGTGTGAACTGTGACAAGTCATTGTGAGGTGCCTTTTTTGAGTGTGAACTGTGATAAGTCACTGTGAAATGCCTGTTGGGCCATGGAAAATCGAAATGAGCCATCTAGCTGTAGCCGAGCAGCTGTCCGACCGATGGATGACACCTGCAGCGCAAGCAGGGAACAAAAAGTCACCCACAGTTGACAAAGGCAGCAATCCCTGCTCATCATCTC
>JAYJMB010065956.1:0-25229 GCA_036873735.1 Pouteria campechiana
AAAATAATTTCAATGGTGAATATTTAAAGTATGGATTGATTTATAATTGCATCAATGATCAGTTATGAGATTCTGATGGTAGATATTGACTTGAACCAAGGTTTTCTTCTTTGATAGATTTCTTTTATAACATTTTCTTCATTACATTCAAAACCCCCTTTTTTGTTCACTTTGCATAAAATTAAGCTAGATACTCCTCGTGGGATCAACCCTTATTTACATTATTACAGGTAATTTAAGTGAAGTAAGGTTCTAAATTTGGTTGCCTATAGTAGTGCACCAATAATCGAAAGAGCAAAGTTACATTTGGGTGAAGTCTTCACAAGCAAAGTATGATTTGCTTGACATTGAGAATGATTGTACTTCTTCACAACTTTGGTAAAGCTTTCAAACTAAGCACATAGAGATTGCTTTAGACCATAGAGTGATCTTCTTAATCAGCATACTTTACCCTTTATTTTCTTAGTTTCTAAGCTAGGTGGGATGTTCATATAGACCTCTTCACTCAAGTCACCATTCACCAAGGCATTTTTAACATCCAACTGATAAAGAGGGCAATTAAGGTTAGCGGATAGAGATAAAAGTGTCCTGATGGTATTAGGTTTGGCTACAAGAGCAAATATCTCTTAGTATTCTATACCATATGATTGCATAAAGCCTCTAGCAATGAGTCTCACCTTTAATGGATCCACAATACCATCTTCCTTGGGCTTGATAGTAAAAATCCACTTGCAGTTGACTGTGTTCTTCCCATTTGGTAGAATCATGATTTTTCAAGTTTTGTTTCTTTTAAGAGCTCAAATTTCCTCCATAACAGATTTCTTCCATTTAGAGTCTCTAAGAACCTCATCAATAGATTTGAGAATCTTGATTTCATCAAGCTTAGAAATGAAACTAGATAATTTGGAGAGAGTCAAGCATAAGAAATATACTTCTAGATTAGATGTTGTAAGGTCTGACACCTTTCCTTAAAGCAATAGGCAAATGCAAGTCATCATTAGATATATCAATAGGAGTATTTTCTGAGTGAGTGTTACCTTCAAGGTTGCTTGGAGTCAAATTAGGCTCAAGATCATGATCAGAGGCTGATTCTTGATCTCCTAATTAATTGCAAGGTCTCCGTGAGTAGATATTGAGTGTTAAGTTTTTAGATGGTACACTATGACTTGGAAGACTTGGAGTTTTAAATGACTTGGACTCAATGTTTTGAGGAGAATTAGATTTGAACTTGCATAAGGAAGGATGAGAAGACTTGGGTTCAAAAAGAATAGACACCAGAGTAACATCAAGTGAAGACTCGAATTCAACAGATGGGTTTTGGGTTTAGAGATGACTTTTTTCGACATCCCAAAGATGTGATTCTCGTATATAATTGATCTCACATTGAATTTTGGATTTGGGATAGAACTCTCCAAAAATGTGACATCCATGGAGAAATAGTATTTTTTTAGTGACTATAGAGTAAAACGTATACCCCTTTTGGATTGAAGAATAACCCAAAAATATACACTTGATTGCCCTAGGATCAAACTTATCGTAGCATTATAGGTACGAACTCTCTTTAGTATTAAACTGTGAGATTGACCTAAGGATCTAACACCTTAGTAGCCTAACCTAAGAGTGGAAGCATATCAAATGTAAGAACCAATCTAAAAGAATCACAAAATTAAATGGAAGCACAGCAACACAAGCAATTTGTAGGAAACCAAAGCTTCCAAACCTTATCATGAAGGAAATAATGTCACAATGTACATTGTACAAGGCTTGCCTACAACCCTTCACCACGAGACCCTTGTCCTACAACTCAGGTTCTAGACTCTTACAAGTGATGCCCATGGGTTTATATAATGCATAATGCTAACCAACTAGGACACATGTTAGCTCACTCTCAAGCTACGTGTCCACTCATGTAGAGAGACATCCCACAAATGTTGTACATCTAAAGGTGCCATGTGCCCTCCCTAGGATACATGTCCTACTCTCTCTCTCTTTCTCTTGATAAGCTCATAATATATCATATTTTCATATTTAAATTCATGTGTTTAAGATTCTCTTTTGATGTAAATTCAATGATTTGTAAACATATTCCTGTAAATCTACACTTAATTTGGTTATTACTTGATAAGTCAATTCTATGTTTCCCTTGAGCTCACCACTAAGTCATGCAACCTAGTTTCTCATGTGCTTACCAAAAACTCCCCTTGGTGTTCAGAGCTAACCAGAATCTCAATACCAATACTAGTGTATAATAAAATGCTTCTAACTAGGCCTAAGTGTACACATAGTTATAGTACAATGATAGAATGATAAAATAATAAAGCACTTTATAGTGAATGTGAACTCCTTGAAGTGGTATTGTTGTGGTCTTGAATCCCCTTGATCTTGGCATCATCTTAGAGTGTATACACTTGGAAAACTTAAAAGGGTTTCTTGTATTTAATTTATCTTTGGCACTTAGAACTCTTAAAAATCTTATTTCTCTTCAATGGATCGTCTAATTATATATTTCAAAAACCCTTGAGACCATTTGGAAGAAGACCATTTGAATATAACTATTGCAGTGCCACTTGGATTTTTGATCGTTGGAGTGGGAGGCACTACCGTAGGCCAAGTGCTTGCGCCCCAAGCGATACCGTAAGAGGTTCTCACATCAGCTATGATTGCCCAATGAGAATGCTTCTCCCTAGAGCTCCACAGGTGATATGGGTATCGGCTATGACCCTGCAGGCAGTATGCCTTATCACTTGCAACCTTCAGAATGTATAAAGCCCCTCTTCATAATGTCTGAAGCCCTGCAGGCGATATGCCATATGATTGTGAATTATGAAGCTCAAAATGTGTCTTTTCTTCCCCTTGTTAATCACGTGTAGATGAATAGCTCAAGCGGAGAGAGGTGAATTGAGCAAATAAAAATTATGGCCAAATAAAGCTTGATGAGCCAAGAGGAAGTAGTGATGTAGTATATATGTAATTCCATATTTGATTATATAACTGCTTCACTTTCCAAGTTCAACTTCTCTTGATCATTCCTATGTTAAACAAGTTATAGTGTATGTGTGTGTGATAATGTAAGTGATAACATT
This sequence comes from Pouteria campechiana, assembly GCA_036873735.1. NCBI lineage: Eukaryota > Viridiplantae > Streptophyta > Magnoliopsida > Ericales > Sapotaceae > Pouteria > Pouteria campechiana. The sequence goes on from JAYJMB010065956.1 coordinate 3,084, forward strand.
ATGCTTGATAAAGTAATGAAGAATATAAAGCAATTTCTCAATCAACTAATGAAAACAGTGAAGTGCATGAAAGATAGAACAAGCAAAGCGATTTTTATAGTGGTTTGGGAACTTCATCACTACATCCACTCTTCCAAAGGCACCAACTCATTATGCCTTGAGTTTTACTATATCTCATATAATTGAAGTACACTAGTGTCCCCGACACTCTTCTAGATTCCAAAACTAGGAGGCATGAATAAGTATCTCCGACATTCTTCTAGTTTTATGAGCTCACCGGGAAACTTACTGGTTTTAAAGACCACCAGTAAACTTGTTGGTTTTCTGGAGCTCACCAACAAGTCATACGATATAGTTTTCGTGAGTTCACCATTAACTGACATAGTTGATTTGACAGCACTCTTTTTGCACATTACATTACTTCTTTTCTTAGGCTGCTTTGTATTAAGATTAAGCTCACATATAAAATAATATCTCATTGAAGCTCATTAGATATCAATGCTCCAGGTATATGATTATGATAAAATGTTTAGGCTTATTATCTATCAACGAAGTGGAGATTAATTATCTAAGAGGAAGCATAGTCTGATTGAGAGAGGTGTTACTCGTTTGAGCTCTGTTCTTATTTTTCTCTCAGCTTCCTCAACCTTCTTCATTAATACTATACTATCTTTATATTGCCTCAGAAGCTTTTGCCCGTTGGAGGTAGTTGGCTTTGTATTAATGTTGAAGACTATTCTTATTTCTCCTCTTGAAAAGTTATCTTCTTGAGCAACTAACTTGTAGTTGGAAAGCCTATAGCGCCATTTTTTTTGAAGAAGGTGTTTTTCCAATTTTAGCAAATGTTGGATGAAGACTTTTTTAGTTGACTAACCCTTTCACTAGTTTGGAAAGACACTCACTAACCCTGAAAGGATACAACCTCTAAGTAATGCAACCTTTGTCAGAGTGTAGACTGCTTTCCTTTAAATTTCTTTCCATCTTTAGCTAATCTTGAATTGTCCGGTCTGCTTTATAAAATTTGCTTCGAATGAGATTATGATTAGAGAGTGCTGTCAACAATGTCTAGCACAAATGGCTTCTACTCTTTATGATATGTCATGTTTCATCTAAGAACTTTGTCAGATCATATCTTGAATTTGTCTCTTATAAGTAATAAACAAAGTAACTCTTAGTAGATCCATATGATAGACTACTTTGTCATTCTCAGAGACCATTGTGACAATTTACTTTATCTTTTGGTTTGTCTGTTATAGTAACAACTAAATCATAGAAGCGCAAACAAAGTTTCTCTTCTTCATTATTCATTAGGGGATGTTCTCTTGACAGGTGAAGTTTCCTTCATTAGATGAGGTGGCTTTGTCTATTGCTTTATCTATGGTAAGTGGCAGACAATCTCTAAAGCACGGACAGAGCATCTTCACAGTAGATGAAGTATCCCTCATAAGACAAAGTCTTCTTCTTATCAGCCAAAGTACCTTTATCTGTTGTAAGTAGCAAACGATTCTTCTTGATAGACAAAGCTTCTTCCCAAATAGACAAAATGTACTTTATTTATTATTTGTCTATTAAGATTAGTAGACAAAATTTCAGCTCATAGACAAAGTCTTCCAAATGGTTCGTTTATTAGTTTATCTATCGTAAGTGGCAGATGAAGTTATGGCAAGTAGATGAATTCTCTTTCTAGTCACTCATATGATGGCTATCTGTTAAGTAACAAACAACTCGTTGAGGCATAGATGACTTGCTGCTTTAAAGGTTGTCTAATGAATTTGTTTGTTACTAATGGTAGATAACTTTTGTAGATGAAGACGACAAACAGAGTTTGGTTCTTTAGTTGTTGTGTCACTTCTTCTTTATCTTCTATATTTTCATAGATTACAGATAGGTTCCTTGGCCTCTTTAGTTTTCAAATGAGCTTTATATGATAGAAAATGCTTGAGTAATTTTATCTCCATTTTGCCTTCTTCATTTGTCTGATTTCTGCTTCATTTGTCTCTTCTTTGGCAAACTGAATTTATCTTTGAGTTATGGATAAGTGTTAATATAATCAATTTTTCTGTCTTATCCTTGGAACAATTCATTTGAATCTTCTTGAGGCGGATGCTATCTGACAATAACTTTATTTGTAGATAATTTTCTTGACCACTTATTGAGGCTTAAGCTCTATGACTATAAATTTACTTAATGGCTTCTTTTCAAAGTTTCAATGTCATTCTTGTCTTCTTTCGGTCAATGGATTGTATTTGCTGATGCATTCACTGTGTCCGCTATCCACCGTATTCAAATTTCTTCCTTGTATATTTAGACATATTTCTATAATGCTTGGGAATACAATTATTAGTACCATACATGTTCACTCATATATTGTTGCTCATCATCAAAACTTGACTGATTGCCACATGCACTATTTGGTTCAACACCTCTGATTTATAACATCTTAGCAAAACATCGTTAGCATAATTCAAATCATAAATAAGTTTTTTAAATCATCAAAACCAAACCCTTAAGGTAAACAACAATTTGTCTCAACCACAAAGTGCATTATCGATGTGTGCCACATGCTCCATGTAATCGTCATCCACGACCCCACACTTGGAATCATCTTAAGATCCCACCTTAGAGTCATCTTATGATCTACTTTAGATCTGTCTTATGATCCTTCTTAAGAGTTGTCTCATGATCTCACCTTAGATTCACCCCATGATCCAACATAAGATCATCTCGTTTATCTCGCTTCGCTCACCTGGTGCAAGTGAATTACATCACTCATCCACCAAGCGATCCATAACATAGTGGTTTTATAGGCCCTCTAGCACCTAAATTCATCGATGCCCACATCAACTACAAGTATCACGAACGTCATCCTCTAACATAGACACAAGGAACTAGCTTTGCTCAACTAGCCTCCTCCCTAAGAGTACCTTGTCTCTATCTCTGACTTGTACTCAGCTTGCTTCATTGCTGACTCTGCTCCACCATAGGAACATAAGGAACACCTTTCCTTGCTTAGCAACCTGAACACTTGTCAGACCACCATAGGTAAACTATAACAAGAACCTAATGCTGCAATGGCTAACACTCTTGATCATTTCTGACTAACTCCTTTGGTCACAATTAGCCCATTGGCTAAGTTTGATGATGCACCACTAACTCTCTCACCTAGTTCAACTTGGAGAGCCCATCAAGTTCTGCATCACACCATGCCCATCATAGTACTGCATGGCTTTGCCACTGTTCCAACCTTATTTGACCTAGGACTCAGGTTATGCACAAAATCATAATAGAATTCTTACAACTGTGATTTGCATAGCATCAAGGCACCTCCTATACCTCCTCCAATTCCTTCACAAACATTTCATCGGATAGCTTGAACTCTAGCCCACCTTACAGTAGTTCAATCTCCACTGTCTCAACCTTGCCAATTTCACTTTGACAAGCCAAGGACCAACTCCACTCTTGATCCTTGTTCAAGCTCAGCAAAACCGTATCTTGTGCTTCATCCACTATATCCATGCACAACTCACCATGTCTTTGCAACTTGAGCACATCCAACTCAATTGCCTTCATAGCACAGAACCTATTAAATACACTTTGACAATACAAGAACACCCATCCATAGTTATGCTATGCACAACAAATATCCCCTCCTTGGCAAAGTTGCATGTTACACTCATCACATGTAGGATACAAGCCCTTAACCCCTCAAGCACCCACTTGATTATTACAATGTGTTCCCCATGTTTGTTGCCCAATACGACCAAATAAAAACCCAAATACATAATGAATGATACATTTGTACAAAGAAATAATACAAAGTAAAATTTATATACAAAGTAAAGGCTGTAAGTATTACATAACCATTCACATTACCTTTGAAATTGAACTAGTGTTCTTTTGAGCATCTTGACACCTTGGACGATAAACACATCTGACTTGTCTTTGAGCTCCTTTTTGCATTATATTATCTTAGATGGTGATAACAGTTTGTGGTTGGGAGATTGAGTTATACAATCTAACTCAACCACTTAGTAGATGTCTTCTCTTGAAGGAAACATTTTGGACACTTGTTGTAAGGATTCACAAACATCCTTTAACTCATCCTGCTTGATCATTTTTAAAGCACCTACATACACCATCTTCCTCTCATCCTTGAGAGCGCCCTCCCCGAGGGTTGCCTCCTCCTTATGGCTAGCCATGAAGGACTCATCTCCTTCGTATTGTCTATTCACTAGCACTAGTGCCGAGACCCTCTCAACATTATTGCTCTTAACTGAGGCAGCAAATCCATGAATAAAATAAGGGTATGGGTTACAAGTTATAGGCATACCTTTGAGATGTGGAGTCACTATAGCTTAAGCCTTTAAATCTAATCAAGTCCCAAAATCATGTTATAATCAACAAATAAAAATGATGTCAAGTTCACCTTTTCTTTCCAATTACCCATAACTAAGTCCACATTCTTAGTCACACCAATCACTAGTTATGCCTTAGAATTAACAGCTTTGACCATACTACCATCCTTCACTAAGGATAAACCATAATGTGCAAACTAAAATAAACTTATTACTCTCACCTGTATCAACCATGATGCATACCTCATGTTCGTTGAGCTTTACCGGCACATAACAACAGCCCGCTCTTCTTTATGTTCACCAAATGTAATGCACCCATTTGAGATATCTTCTCATCCCCTTCAGTAACAATTGAACCCAACGATCACTTTAAAGGACAATCCAAAGCCTTATGAGCACCATTGCAAATGAAACAACCAAAGTTAGACCTTTTGTATTTACTTGGTTGCATCGCCCTCTTGGTCCTCCTTTGCCTTTCTATTATCTTTCAAAGGAGCTTACTTCCTACAGTAGTGACTTGAACCAGCATTGTAATCCACAAGATTATCTGCTACTGCTACTATAGATGTGAAGTCTTTTACCCCTTATCATCTAAGTTCTATCTATGGCCATGACTGTAAACCAACCATAAAATTGAAGAGCTTGCCATCCTCAAACATATTCTTCATGTTCAGCATTAATGACCAGAATGCCTTCGTGTATTCTCACACTGAACCTGTGTACTTGAGCTTTTATAGCAATTCTCGAGCTAACCATGTCACATTACAAGGAAGGAACCGCTCTCTCAACTACATCTATGCCCATGTCATAACCTTTGGTTGAGTTGCATCCTCAACTCGGTTTCTCTACCAAAGTTTTGCATCCCCGTATAAAAACAAGCAAGTTGTGGCCTATTCAGCATTTTCTATATGAGTAAACTAAAAATATTGCTATATATCCCAAAGAAAAATTTTCAAATCCTTAGCACTTCTCAACCCATCGAAAAAACTAAAATTAGTTACCTTTTGTGTGCTTTCTAACTACTTTCAAAGACGCATACGACCATCTTGAAACTATTACCTCTGTAGACAAATCCTCCATGAACTTTTGAAGTTCCACCATCTTGGTCTCCCTAGACTTCTTAACTGAGCCCCTAACTTTGCCTCAAAATCCATTGAAGCACTTGATATTCATGCTCCTGTAGTTGTAAGACCTTTTCTTTGACTTGTTCTGCTACATTGCCCCCTGTCATTATTATCTGAAATTCCCAACTAGCAAAAATAGAGAATAATGAAGCCAATAATTAAGCAAAGTATTCCCACAAGCTAAATCCAAAGAGTTGCTCTAATAACAAAACTGTCATGAGTACGAACTCTCTATAGTATTGAACCATGAGAATAGCCTAAAAATCTAATACCTTAGTAGCCTAACCCAAGAGTAGAAGCATAGTAAATGCAAGAACTAATTCAAAAGAAACATGAAATGAAATGAAAGAAAAGCAACACAAGTAACTTATAGAAAATTAAAGCTTCTCAACCTTATCATTAAGAAAACAATGTCACAATGTACACTATATAAGACTTGCCCATGACCCTTCACCATGAGACCCCTATCCTATAACTCAAGTTCTAGTCTCTTACAAGTGATGCCCATGGGTTTATATAATGCACAATGCTAACCAATTAGGATACGTGTTAGTTCACCCTCAAGCCATGTGTCCCTAATTCACTCATGTAGAGACATGTCCTACAAATGTTGTACATCTAAAGGTGTCATGTGCCCTCCCTAGGACATGTCCCACTCTCTCTCTCTCTCTCCATGGGAGAGGTGGACCAAGTCCTCCCCTTCTTAAGAGAGTACTCCAATCATCAAGGACTTGGTCCAAGCCCTTACCACATGTGTTCCACATGTGCGCTACATGTGCTGTAGAGGTCCATATCACTACCACATCATCACATTTCATTTGGAACTTGGGAAAGCCATCCATTTGAGTTGTCCCATCTAATCGGTAGTCATCCTAGTCCATTGCTAGTACTAAGCTCACTTTGGCATCATCCTTGTTGTATCTACCCAACAAGAACTTCAATGCATCGATGCCTCTCAATACATCTCGACCCGCAACATGCATTACCAATGCATCTCGATGCTTCATGTAATCTGCATCCACAAGGCAACCTGTATCCATGATCTCATACTTGGAATTGTCTCACGATCCCTTCTTGGAGTCATATTAAAATTTGCCTTAGATCTGTCTTACTATCCTCCTTGGATCAGTTCTGAAGACTTTGATTTGAAATTAATTTTGAATCATGGTATGAAAATTTTCAAACATAGAACCAACATCAAACTTTTCTTTAAATAAGGAATACTCAAGCGAGCCTTGTATGATATTGAATGAATGTAACAAACAAATGTGAACCAGAAATACTAGAAATATGTTTCACTCGGGAAGGTCCCTAAACATCATTATGAATTAATGAAAACAGACTAGAAGAAACACATGGAATACTTTGAAATGTAACCTAAGAAAGTTTAGAATATTGACAAAGCTTGTATTGAAAATACTTCAACTTTTATTCTTAAACAATAAGGGAAATGATTTTTAAAGTTAAAAAAAACTTAGATGACCTAATCTAAAATGCCAAAGCATGCCTTGACAATAATTTTGAGACAAGACATTAAATGAACTCAGAAGTGCCCACCTTGTGAACTTGTCTACTTGGAGAATAAATTCTCTTGAGAATATACAAGCCTAAACACTCTTCAGCAATCCCAATCGCCTTCCTCGAAACCAAGTCACATATCACTAAAAAAATTAGCAACACATTTGTAATCCTTTATCAACTTACTAATAGATAGTAAATTGCAATCTGATTTTGGAACCAACAAAACATAATGAAGAGTTGAGATTGTTTGATAACATCATAGAATCGATCCATATCTCTTGATATGGTTTGAAGTTAGTTAAAATTTTGAGATCCCCCATAATATAATTTGAAGCTTTGGAATCAACAATCTATTTGCTAGTCTTGTTACTCTTCCCATGACTAGCCCAAATAGGATTGCCTTTTTATGATACTATTCCAATGAACTTGGCATGAGACTAAGATTAAGATTGACCAACAAACAACTTTTGAAGAATCTCGAGTTGCTCCTCGCTGAATAGGGCTAATGTAGAATCTTCAGAGGTAGAAGAAGTATCCTTAGATGTGGTATTATTATTATTCTCATGTCATTCCCTATTCTGAGGCGCTTTTGCATCAGCAGGTCAACCATGAAGATCCCAACAATTCTCAAGAGTATGTCCTAGTTTTCGACAATGATCACACCAAGGCTAGCCCTTTTTTGTTGTTTTGTGGTTATCCTCCTTTCACAACAAGTGCAGAATTTTCAATGGTGGTTGAATTTGAATTTCCCAACATAATCTTCTTCCAACTCTCTTCTCTTTGAATCTCAACAAAAGCTTCTCTAAGACTCGGTAGAGGTTCGGTGGATAGAACTCTACCACAGGCATCATCAAGACTCTTATCTAGGCCTAACAAAAACCTATACAACAGCTTCTTTTATCTGAGTTTCTTATATTTGATGTTGTCTTCGAGATAATCCCATTTGATGTTTTCAAACTTGTCCAACTACCACCATTGTTGATGCAAAAGATTGAAGTATTGAGTCACTATGAGATCTCGTTGAAGTTGGCTAAAGAGGGCACTCTCAATGTTAAATAATTATGATATGTTTTCAACATAAGAATATGCCTCCTTTGCAACATCTCAGAAGCCCTTGGTTGTTTTGTAAAGAAGAAAATTTTCTCCAAGTTCTAGTATCATGGAATTGATTAACCATGACATGATCATGTTGTTTTTTTATTTCTAGGTATGGAACTTAGCAACTTCTTCCTCTTTTGGCTTGATTGCAATAGTGGTAAGATAATCAATCATCTTTGCCTTTACCACATATAAACATCATAACAAATTGAGACCATTGTATTAGTTTCGTCTATTCAGTTTATGACTAGTGATGACAAGGGAAGTGCTCTCCATGGAGCTGCCCAAACTTGACATTGTCTCGGGAGGAAGTATACTTTTCTTGGTGGAATTGAAGGAGTTTTGGGTTTTTTAGGTTTTTAGAGAGTGCTTTGATACATTTGAATTTTAAAATGAATGAATTCACTTACCCAAAAAAATTACAACAGAATTTTATAGCATAGAAGAAAAAAAATCCTCCATAATAAGAAACTACAAATCAGAAAACAATATTCCCTAAAGACCAGGAAACAATCTCTCCTCAATCTCCTAATAATAGGACTATTATTATCAATAAATGCTAAGATATTTCCCAAAAATAAATAATGACAAAGATATTTCAGAGCACCAATAACTATTCACACTCCAAAAATAAGTCGACCTATGAGATTAATGCTAGATAATTTTAGAATTCCTCCTGATAAAAAAATGCATCTTATGTGAATGCCTTGTATAGGATATCCAACAATTAGACTACTTGCTTCCATTAACTCCCATGAGTTATATCCCTAAAGATGGGAAATCAAATCAATATAGATAATCTAGAGTTCTTTCTATGCTCCATTTCCATCATCTGGTATGTGTGGTGAGATGCTCTCATTGGATTTTTTTAGCATCATGTGCGTGTGCTAGGATGTGACTAGCATGAACAATGTTGATAGATGTAGATTTCAGTGCATAACATGAATTGGGATTTGAGTAAAATCTCTTTTGTGGCCAATGGGGAATGTGAATATTATTCATCTACTATTTGGTACTATTTACATATTGTTCACACACTGTTCATGCACACTTCTACTCATATGCAAAACTTTTTTGGATGAGATCTATGTTCCTAGAATTCAAATTTTGATGATCAAACAATCATTTTCTATATTTTCAATATTCTAAACTTAACAGAAGGATCAGATTACTTAAAAGATATCTACATTATGAGATATAAGTGGATAACTATGAAGGGATAAGATTTTTATGCAATTAAAATATTTAATGTATAAATTAAATTAATAACCATTGATTTAATTTAGTTCATAAAAATATCTAATGTCGTGCATTTACATAATGTATGTAGAGTACAAATAAAATCAACATACGCATGCACAAACACACATACCAATTTTATATTCTTGGTAATTTTAACCTATGTGGTCTGATTATTTGAAATATCTATTTAATTACATGTCCAATATTAGCTTGATTATGTATTAACTAGATGATATTTATGTCATGTTTCATGTACATGAATGTGGCTTATAAAATTGAAGCCTTAAATTTTTTTTATGCGGACCATAAGCCAACTCTTTTGAGTAGGGAGTGTGGTAAGCTAACCATAAGGTGAAATTAGTGGTTGATAAACTAGAGGATATAATTTTATTTAGGTGCTCATGAAATAATTTATTTATTTTATTATTGCATAAAGATCCAAAATAATACTTTAATCTGGCATCCCTATTTATTTACTTAGTTTTTTATAATGTATTAGGATTTATTAAGAATATAATCCTTTATATGTATTTTTCTCATTAAAGCTTTGTGAAGGGATGTATTTTACACTAAATTTGAAATTATTGAATTATTTTGATAGGAGCACTAAAAAGCCTCTATATGTTTTTGCTAAATTGTTTATGAAATGTTTACGTAAATGTAATTGATTACATTTCATGGATAGTGGGAATAGTTTCCATATTTTATTTTAAAAATAAGATAGACAGTAAAATTTTTATTTTCATGATGAAAAATGATTATTAGCATTTTGAATGTGATTTGCGATCTTATTATGTGAATAAAAATTTTTCAAGGTCTTCTTAGACTTAAAATAAAATAATATTTTAAATTCATGTCTAATCAAGTTTCACACATTGAGTGTAGTGAAATACAACCTCAAAAAGCATCATAGTAGAACTCATTAAAAGTGAGAAGTCAGATCGAAGGAACTATGACATGTGGCATAGGAAGGTGCATGTGAGGCCCTAAAAATTCTAGGTATGTGAATTTTCAATTTTGTTAATTTTTGTTAGATCGACATTGGGTATATTGGAGTATAATAAAATTTTTGAGAAATTTGTTATGAAAAATTTATAGAATTGAGTCAATTATTAATATAAACATGAGGAAGAAGTAGAGAGTACACTAGAGTGTGTTAAATAAGTGGTTTAATTAAAAAAGAAAATGAATTTAAATTGGTAGAATGTCGAAGGTGTAAATATGTAAAAATATTGAATTTTATTATAAAAATTTAAAAAATGAATGGAATACTCATATTAATGTGAGTATGAGGAGGACACACATTAATCAATGATTAACAAGTAAAGAAAAATTTTAAAAAATGCATGAAGAAAGCTGGAATACCGAGTTATCGATGAATTCTAGGAAAATTTTGGTTTAAATCAATTTTAATTAGAAAAATGCATTAAATTATGGGAGATGACATAACTAAAGTGTGTTGAATAAATTTTGGTAAATATTATAAGAATAGGATAGCTCATATATGTGGAAAGATGGGATTTAAGAAGGTGGAAAATTTGAATTATGAATGCATGTGTATGGAATGCAAAAGGGCAGTGACTACTATACTTTTTAATCTATATAAGGGTTGCAACACCCCCAATTCTATCATCTTCTCTTGTGTAACACCCCTGCCCATATTTTTTCCCAATTTCCCATCTCCCAAATGCTTGATTTTAGCTAGCATTGGCTATAAGAAATGAAAGCATCGTTAAATACAAGTGATTTGCAAGTTACGGATGTGATTTTTCTTTAGATTCAAAGAGTGGGAGCCCTCTAATCTTGAAGAATTCTCCCTGCAGGTGGAACCCACCAATCAAAATCCAAGTTTAAGGTAAGTTAATTATTAAAACAAATTGTTGATTAAGTGTATGGCATTATTTAGGTATATACTATTGAAATTTTTGGTAGAAATTAAACCTAGGTTAAGCTATGGTTTGCTAGAAATTTTAATGAGGATTAGGGGTTGTGGTTAATTTAAATGATGTATGATTAATATTTGATTAAAATCATATATGGATTAGTGATCATAGGCATGAAAATGGGTAGTTGGAAATTGAAATTTAATGGAGTATACAACTGCTATCCACACTGTATTGAGCTAGAAATTTTATGAATTAAGCTTAGCCATTAAGACTAAGTAGGTTTAATCATGGTTTAATTAGGTTATTAATATGGTATTTAATTATTTCAAATGAATTGGAATTAATTTGATGATTAAGGTGGACAGCAGGGTATGAAATAAAACATGTGTATTGCATTAAAATGTCTTATTAAGTATCCATTTTGAGCTTGATTAAAACCTTATAAAATGAATTGATTTGTGAATATAAAAATATGGGGTCATTTTCTATATGATTAATGACAAATCTAAAAATTTTGGTAGAAAAATTTCAACATTAACATGTCTAAAAAAATACAAGAAGAAAATACCCTGAAATTCGCTGCTGCCAACACGTACATCCTAAAATTGCATCTGATGCTGATGACATCCTAATTTTGACTCCTAAATTGTTTAATTTTGAATATGTAGTAAAAATAAAAGTTATAAGTATTAAAATTATCTTTCCAAAAAGATAAGAAACATTAAATTCTAAGTTGATGTGAGAGAGTTATAACTGAGAGAGTAATAACTAAAATAGTGTAATAGTCTCCAAATCATTAGGTGTTACATTATGGGCCCATAAATCAAATTTTAAAATGAATTAGAAAATTTGTTCAACATAAAATTTATATAAATTTAAATTATATACAAAATTAAATAATAATTACTTAATTTGAAATTCATATGAGAGATTTATGCCCAAATTACTAAAACTATTTCTAGGAAATAATTCACTGCAAAAGGTGTTACTTGTGGGGCCCAATGACCAAATTTAGAGGTTGAATTAGAAAAGGTGTTCAACATTAAAGTTGTAAGCCTTGAATTTATATAAACAAGGAGATAAAAATTACTCTTTCTTAAATTAATATGAGAAATTTATAAATAAAGTACAATAAATGTGTCTAGTAGGGCAATAATGGAATTAGGTAAAATACAATGAGATGCATTAGGCTAAAAGTTTTGATCATTATGTTCCATTATATTAATGAGAATTACTCATGTATATATATAAGATATAGAATTTATGTGATACTTGTAGGATTTTCTGACATGGAGGTGACAAGCCAAGCTCAAAAGGACATTGAGGATGATAAAAAGTTGGAAAGCTTGTGGAGTAGGGAACTTGATGAATCTTAATATAAGTAGGCCCCCTTTTTATTGAATGTATAAGTGAATGGGGTTACCCAATAACCCATTTGTTTGTACCGGGCTTATATATTTTGGTTGGGGGATAGTGGATATCCCAAATTTGTTAAGTTTGATGTTTATTTTGTTTATATGCTTATATAAATGTAGAGATAACAAGTATCCCTTGGATTGAAAGAAGTGCATGTTGTTTATGATATAAATTTAAGTTTATTCGAGATAAGGACTATCCCAATTGTTTATTTTGTGAATGCATGAATTAGTAGGGATTATAAGCATCCTAAATAGTTAATTGATCCATTGTGATTTGATACGCCTAAATGGCATAGAACACTATCATGATATTATACATGTTTTGATTCCGAATATGCAAATTTTGTTGATTATTATTTTCTATTATACTTACCTACTTACTGAGTTGCGCGGACTCATGCCTTCTTATGTCATTTTTTTTAGTTGATAAGTCAAGACCAAAGAAAAGGCAAGGTTAGTATGGTAGCATAGCAGTTGAATATATGCTTTTAAAATTATATTAACATTGAGAAATTTTTATCTTATGTATATATGTGATTGTAATTAATTTATGTCTAATAATGTATATCATGTATTAAAGATTCAATGATTTATGGTTGAAATTTATGGGCATGTCAATATTATAATGGGGTATGATGTGGATGATGTATGGGAACAGATGTGTATGGTGGAGAAGTGAATACATTGCCTTCATTACGAAGTCGCGGTCTTGAGGGGAGCCTAGGGAGTTAGGGGAGTGGTGAAGGTGAATTATGGACTATTTTATTTCTTATTTATGAATTTTAATTGAGAAAATATATTATCATAAGTTTTGAATGCTTGTACCCTAGCTGGATAACCCCATTTTTAGATGAGAATTTTTGATTTTCTGTAGAAATTAGGTAAACCAAAAAATGGTATCAGAGAAACCCCACCCTAGAAGTAGGAAAATTTTTGTATAATAATAGTGGATTTACAGTGTAAAAGGGAGTAATAGCCCCGGAAGGGTGGGGCATTATAATTCAATACTTTCTCAACGAGCATGAGTTGCTTGACCATCTAATGAATACTATGGTCCAACATAAAGAAGGTGGTGCCACAACCCAACATCAACTAGACCAACACGCCTATGAGGCATAGTAAAAAAAGGATCACAATACCCATTGTACCTTATTAAGTTACATGCATGATAATTTAACTAGGGAATTTGAGAATCTGCCAACTACTAAAGAGATGTGGGATTAATTGGAAAAAAAATATGATGGGATAATAACAACCAGACTGCATGCCCTAAGATCGAGTTTTAATCAATATGTGATGGATCTTAAACATTTAATGGCTAATCATCTTAGGGTGATATCAACCATGATCAGAGAAATTAAAGCAATTGGTAATGATCTCACATATGAGCAATAAGTTCTAGTGGTAATTAAATCCCTATTTGAACCTTCTTGGAGTGAGGTGAAACTTGAGCTCATGCATATTGAGGGAATTAAAAATTTTTAAGATATATCTTACTACCTAAAACTTGAAGTGGAGCGTATAGATGCAAAGCACGGTGCTACTCTTATTGCTCAAATTGGACAACATAAGGAAAATAGACCCCAACAAAAAGGTTAATGTCAAGGAGCTCATCAAGGAATGACAAAGCAAATTTCTTAAAATAAAAAAATCATCAAGCATCATAAAGAAAAGTGTGTTAGAGGAAACGATAAAGCCAAACTCAAATGTTATAGTTGTGGACAGAAAAGTCATTATGCTTGAGAATGTTCCAAGTAGAAAAAGGTGCATCCCAAACTTGACCCTACAAAAACTTTAGTCTATTCACGTATGTTTGTAGTTCATTCGCTTCTTGTTTGAATTGTAGACACAAGAGAAATGAAACACAACATATGATCATTCTAGGTTTGTTGATTACTATTAGGTTCCCACATGTAGACATTATATTATGGTGGGGAACAAAGTATAAAGAGAGATTGTAGGACTTGGAACTTATCAATTCAAGTCACACAATAAGCAAAATCTACTTTTACATGATCTGCTTCAAACACCTACAATTCAATACAATCTACTTTTAGTTCTAGCACTTATGAAGTTAAGTTTTTCTTTTCAATTTAAGAACATTAGTTTGTCCATTTACCTTGACAAAATATTTTATTGTCATAGTCATTTGAAAAATAGTCCTTTATGCTTAATTTAAATGTAACTTATGTTAGTCCTTCTTCTTCTTGTTTCGTTCCTATTGCTGTGTTTAAATCTATTAAATGACATGCTTAATTAGGACACCTTGGACAAGATAGGATGAATAAATTAGCTAAAGAAGAGCTCTTGGGCTCTCTTACTAATATGTGAGTCTTGTTTGGTAGGCAAAGCATGTAGAAAGCCTTCTGATAAGGCTATAAAGGGCCACTCATCCCCTAGAATTAATTTATTCTGATATTCATGGATCTATGAATGTTAAAGCACATCATGGTATATCTTATTTTATAACATTCATAGATGATTATTTGCATTATGGCTCAATATATACTATCATATTGATCAAAAACTTTAATTTATTTTAAACAATTGGTGACAAAAGTAGAAAATCAACCAGAGAGGAACTTAAAGTTTCTCGGCATTGATAGAGGCCGAGAATATCTATTTGGTTAGTTCAAAGAATACTATGAGGCATAAGGCATAAGAAGGCAGTCAATCATTCCAAATACTCTACAACAAAATGGTGTTATAGAACAGAGGAATTGTACTCTTTTAATGATGGTTAGGTCAATGTCTCAAGCTAATTTCTCAATTAGTTTTTGAGGAGATGCATTTTTTACTATAGCCTATATCCCTAATCAAGTGCCTTTAAAATCAATTTTTACCACCCCATATGAGTTATAGAATAATAAAAAACCTACTCTAGAAAGCTTACATCCAAGGGGATGTGCAAGATATGTTCACAATCTTTCTCACAAATATGGAAAGTTAGAACCTAGAGTTGATAACAGTATCTTTATAAGGTATTCTAAGTACTCAAAAGGTTTTATGATGTATTATAAACATTCAAATAGAAAATTAAGTAAGATTGAATCATGTGATATAGACTTCCTAGAAAATAATTTCCCAAGCGTTGGTGAAGTTTAGAAAGGTCTTGAACTTTATAAGTTGCAAGATGCTCATTATGATATATCCTTATCTCACAGGCAAAAGGATGATTCATAATCTCATCCAATGATAGCTGGAGATAGTGAGAATAACATTTTGCAAAGTGGGAGTGTACCATCACATAATTTACTAGATTCACAAATACAGAGAAGCAAATGTGTAATTATTCCATGTTGTCATTTTAAAATTAAAGGAGAGTCCTTCATAAGCATTGATGAAAATGATCATGAGTCGGCTTCTTTTAATGAGGCTATAAAATCACCTACCTTTAATAAATGGCTAAGAATAGTTTATGAGAGTTGGGTGATCTTACGCCTAGGCACAAAATTATTAGTAACAAATGGATTCTTAAAATAAAGTGCAAGGTTGATGGATCAATTGACAAATACAAGGCTTAACTTGTGGGGAAAGGTTGTACCTAATAGAAAGCTATTGATTATGAAAATTTATTTTCTCCTATGATGAGAATTATTTATATTTGCCTCATCCTTGCTATCATTGCATGGTTGGATTTGAAATTGTTTCAAATAGATGTAAAGACAACATTTTTCAATGAAAAACTAAACTATCATGCCTCGCCTTTCAAGGCACGACCTTGCTTATTTTCCATAGTTTTCACCTCTACTTCCCCACTTTAAGGGTGGGAGTGCTTAGGGCCTATTCTAGAATACCTATACATTTTATTATTTTCCCTCCAAATTTACTAATTTTTAATGGGATTTTTACTAAAAATTTAACAGAGTTTCCCCTAAAAATATCAAGATTAGAGCCTGATATACATCATTTATCCACTATAACAATTTGAATATAACAACATAAAAAAATAATCTAAACTAGCCCATTCTATCCATAGCCTAGAATCTATATCACAACATGATGGCACTACACCTTAGGGGAAACATATCATATTGTCACCATATTATACATCATCTACTAAGACATGCCAATATCTTACATTATATATCATTTACAATTTTATACAATTATACAAATTCATATTAAAACAAATTTCATAATGGGATACCAATCTCAATAATACATCATACTATCAAATTGTATTTAGTCTTTCTCATAAATCCTTTGCATGACCTGTCAACTCAAAATTTAAACAAGAAGGCGTGAGTCTGGGCAACTTAGTAAGTACGCACAAATAATAAATAATTAATAATTAATAATTAATTTACATAATTTAATTCAATTATGATCAAAGACATAATACATCAATCACACTATGTGGACCATGTCCTCATTATCCTAATCCAATAATCAACGAATGACATTCATCTCCTGATTCTGACTAGCCATTAGATTCTCAACGAATAGCCATATGGATCAATCATTCATCCAAAAGTATAACTAACAATATGAGTATTACAATCCTCATTGTTCCGAATATGCAACTAAGGCAATGACAACAATCTATGCCCATAAATTTATATCACATAGGGAATCACTATCATTCTCATTCAACCAAACAATTCCATATCAAATCGATCATCAAAGTAATTATATAACAAAGGAATATTCTCTATCCTTCTCATCAACATTCATATCAAATCAAAGTATCCAATATTCCAACCCAAGGAATACTCATTATCCTTAACAACCAAATAGCATCAATCGTCACAAGATAGGAAATCTATTATACCCAACCAAAACATCCAAGCTCGGATCAAATCAATAGAATATTCATTATTTCCAACCAATCATTCATTCAATTAACACAATGGGTGCCTACTTACCTTAGGCCTTTTTAGCTTCTAACCATATCCTCAAGTTCTATATCTTTTCATCCTTCTCAGATCATCCTATACATGGCAAAATCCCATTAATTTACAACCATAACTCAAATTTATTTAATGCTAATCGCATATACTTTCCAAGTGCATAATTGCATAGTTATCAGTATACAATCAAAAGCCAATATATTCAATGTCTAGTTAACCTTTTCAACATGCCAATTAAACTCCAAGTACGTCCCTTCTATAAGGGTCTTAGGGTCATAATCGGACTCAATTTATCCCTCATTGGGATATTTCATCAATTAGCTAATAAACACAATGTAAATGATCACATCTCAACAAGAATTCTCAAGAAATTTCATTTCCAACCATATGCTATCATCATATAGCATAACCAACATGTAATTATCTTCAATAACAATCTAATTAGATATTTAATCCAATCAATTTATGACTCATATGGCCTAAACACAAAAATCCTCTTTAACCCTTACTTAGGGCATAGCTCAAAATTCATTTCCACTGATTTAAATTGAACTAAACATGCCTTAAAATATCATAATCATGCATTTAATCATTTATCCCATGATAATTTCAATAAAATCATAAAATTCCCAAATTTCACTACTCCTCAAAACCCTAGCTTTGTCGAATCTAAAATTTCTCAAGCTGAATCACAATATTCATTGTATTAAACCATTTCCCTTATGAATTCCTAATATTATATCAATTTAAACCCTAAAAATTTAATAATTCTCAAAACCTTAAAATCAAAATTTGAAGATTCAGTTGGGAAATCAAACTTACCTCCACTTACAAGCGTAGTTGTCCTCCCCAAACAAAGAACCAAGCTCCTAGCTCCACATTGCTCCATCCATTGGAAAAATCTAATGTTTCTTCTAATTTTTCCATTTTCCATGGTTCAAATAGGCAAAATTTGAATTCAACAGAAAGATCGTAAGTTTTTCTAGTTAGGCTAGATTATTTCCTCGCTAGATTAACAAGAAATCAAGTCAAATAGGGCTAAGGCAAAAAAGGCGAAGAACGGAGATGAAAAACTCAAAAAATGAAATAAAATTGGGGCCAAAAAGTCAGGCCCCATCTTTATACCACCGGTGGCACTAGTCCGCTGGCTCCCAAATGTGTGGATTTTTCATCCACTTTTTTCTCCTATTTTCTCATATATTTTTGCCATAATATTTTTCATAAAATCTTGACATCAAAATACATATTTAATCCTCATTTTATGAATCATAAAAATATACAAAAAAATTTCATAATATAAATCCAAATACATAGCCTCATACTTAACTTCAAAATTTGTTCTCATATATAATAACATAAAAATTTCCACTAAAGATAATTATAATGTACTTTAATGCATCATTACCTAAAAATTAACACCATAAGTGTTGCATAGAGTAAGAAACATATATGGATCAACCAATGGGCTTTCAAGTTAAGGGACAAGAATGTAAAGTATACCACTTAAAATGTTTCATTTATGGCCAGAAATAATCATCTAGGTAATGGTACATTGAATTTGAAGAAGCCATTATTTCCATTAGCTTCATAATGATTGAGGATAATTATTGCGTGTATGTTAAGAGAGTTAAGAATAAGTTTCTCATCATCTCATAATATGTGAATGATATCTTGCTAGCAGAGAATGATTTGGAGTTGATTAACTCTATAGAAGAGTGCTTGTCTTCTACATTTGAGATGAAAGACTTAGGTCAAGTAGATTATGTGTTTGAGATAAAGATCTCGAGGAATCGCTCTAGGAGACTTCTTAGTTTATCTTGAGAGACTTACATAAAAAGAATTTTAGAGTGATTTCACATGCACTATTCAAAGTCCATTAATACTCCAATAAAAAAAGCTTAGTTCTTAGTATTAAACAATGTCTTAAAACAGAAGAAGAAAAGATACAAATAGCTAAGGTGCCATATGCAAGCACTATCGATAGTCTGATGAATACTATGATGTTTACTCGATTTGGCATTTGCTTTGCAGTTGGTATGGTTAGTCGATACTAAAGTAATCCTAGAATTTTTCATTAGGCTATAGTCAAGAGGATATTCCAATATCTTTGTGGAAGTGTAAATCTTGCATTGTGTTATCAAGAATGAAACCTTAAGATTTTTACATATAGTGATTCAAATTGGTCTACTAATAGAGATAAAAGAAAAGCTACTTTAGGATATGCTTTTATCTTAGAGGTATAGTCATTTCTTGGTATAGTAAGAAACTAGGATGTGTTTTCTTATCTACAATGGAGTTAGAATTTGTAACATGTTTAGCTATAATACAAGATGCAATATGGTTGAGGAGATTCTTGTAGATCTTAAAATTATAGGGTAAGTTAATGAGGCTGTAGTAGTCTTTTGTAATGATACAATACAATTGCTTATTTGAAGGATCCTAGGTACCATAAAAGAACAAAACATATTGATGCCCAACCCAACTTTAATTGAGATAATATTGCAAAAGGGCAAATAGTGTTGAAATAATGTTTCTGCTAAAGACATGGCATCTAACCCTTTTATCTCTGAAGCATGTTAACAGTTTGGGTTTGCTTATACTGTTATATCTTCACTAATGAAATAAGTTTTCATTTGTGAGAGTTTTTAGGGCATATATCCAAATCTAAGAAATTAATGTCACTAGGCTTTAGATCAGCCTTCTCACATTGACAATCGCCTTATAGCTGAGATAGCATGTAGGATGAAGTATAAAAAATCAAGTGTACCATGTGTATATGATCTCCTCAGCACTTAAAAAGCAAGCAAGGGTTGAACAATTTTAAGTATTGCCTTAGTAAGACTAAGATAAGACTAATTATCTAGTTAGATATGAAGAATGTTCACATCTTCATATAGCCTGTAAAGAGCTGGATGGAGATTTATAGGGGTGCAACTCGGGTAATTCAGGATCGGGTTGATGTCAACCCTAACCCTAACTCAAGGTCTAAAATCTCAACCCTAATCTCAATCCAACCCTAATTTTAAAACCTTAACCCTAACCCAAATTTAGTAGATTAGGTTTGGGTTGAATTTGGGTTGAATTCGGGTTACATGAAAATGTAAGAAAGTGAAACCTGTAATGGTTTTCAACTACCAATTACATTTTGAAAACAACTAATTGTGAATTGAATCAATTATCTCAAATTGTATTGAAAAATGCATCCAAATCAAGTATTTTGATGATGTACAGAATCCATTACAAATGATAAAAGAAGAAACATAAATATTAGAATACTTTTTTGCAGGTCTCCTTACATGACTAAGCATTTGCATTACATCCAGTGGGCTAAGTTCAATTCATGCTCCCTTCTCTAGATTATAAATTTGGGTACACTACAAAACCTCCCAAATATCCACTACATAATTCCACTACAAAACCCCTAAATATCTACCACAAATCATCATTAACATCCACCATTAGCATTCAACACAATAACTTCTGGCATTAAAAAATTTTACTACAAAACCACCAAATATCCACCATAAATAATCATCAACATCCACCACAGAATCTGAGAATCATCATCAAAATCTACTAATAATAAAGCAATACCAATAATGAAGTAATGTTTAACTATAAAAAATTAAAAATTAAGAAGTTATCATTTACCCAAAAATTAAAACAGGCTTGGCTCAATGAGTGGCTTGGGTTGTTTTCATCTGGCATAGTGGCAGCTTGTAGCCATCGGGTGGCTTGTAGCAGGGGTGTAGCATGGTCGACAATAGTAGTCGCTGGAGGTAATAATGATCCGGTGGGATTTGGCAACAATAGCAAGGAAGCAAAAGATGGGTTGATTTCGATTGTGTTCGGGGTAGAGGTTGGGAACTTGGGATGGTTCGCTAGAAAAAGAATGGCAAATGGTCGAATATGAGAAAGAATTCCTTCAACGGAATGGCTTGGGAGACTGGAGACGAGGTAGCTTAGAGTAGCAACTGCAGTTGAGATGGAAGCGTGACTGTCGGTAGTGAGGAGGCAGATGGCCGACGAAGAAGAAGATGGGTAGATGGGGAGGTCAGAAAGTGGAAGAGGAAAATGCTCTCTCAGTCCGTTAGTTGCTCTCTCTTCTTCTCTAGAAAGGGATGTCTATGTGTGCGAGGCAGCGAGACTAAAAAGGGGAGTGCGGTGGCAGAATTAGGGGAGCCTTAATCTTCTCTACAAAGGGCGTCTCATCTAGGCAAGTGGGCATGCAAGGCAGTGAGGGTGAGGGGAGTGTGGCGGCAGGGGAAGGGGAGACAAGAGACTCATTTTCTCATTAGGGTTAGCCGGTCAGGGTATATTTCAATGTTTTATATATAATATATTTAATTCGAGCATATTTGAGCTAGTTCAAGCCAGTTTCTTCTCAACCTAATTTTGCCTTGAATTGAATTTAGGTCGAGTTCAACCTGAATTCAAAACCCAAATTCATTTTAACTTTAACTTAAACCCAAAAAAAATGTTAGGCTAATTTGGGCAGGTTCGAGTTAACCCAACCCAAGTTACACCCCTAGAGATTCATGTGTGATAATCTCAAATCAAATGCTCTATGAGTAGTGGTGGTGCTGTCGTGGGCACCCAAATTTAGAACCTTGCTCCAATCTAATTTTTTGTAGTAGTGTGAGTAAGGG